>JANHFX010014662.1:0-43199 GCA_027560015.1 Chloroceryle amazona
CTGGAGACATTCAAGGTGAGGCTTGACGAGGCTCTGAGCAACCTGCTCTAGTTGAGGATGTCCCTGCTCTCAGCAGGAGGGTTGGACTGGATGACCTCTAGAGGAGACCTTCCAACCCAGACATTTCTATGATTCTATGACATTTTAGAACCCATGGAGAGAGAAATTGTGTTAATACAATGGGGTAGTTGAGCATCTGTGGAGATAAAGAATACAAATTGATAGAAAGCAGACCTCTCACTATTTTCAGGGTGTAGTTTTTAGAAATTTGGAGACCTGCAAAGATTCTGGAATTCTTCCCCAATGTTGTGCTATGACCCTTAGCAATAAACAAATTTGTTTAAGTAATAAAATGATGACTTTCGGACAAGGTGAGGGTCATAGGGCAGCTTGATGCACACAGAAAAAGGTTTTCTGATTGAGCTAATCAATTGACTATAATTTCAAGATCATGTATTCCTTGGAAACGTTAACGTTATACAGAGAACAAAACTCATCAAAGTCTGAGTAGCTTTAAAACAGACTTAAGTGAAACGCACTTTCAATAAATTCTTCTGAAACAAACAACATGCATTTCAATGAAGTAAAGTGGGACTTGCTTCCTGAACTTTTCTTTATTTCTTCAGCTTCCTGAAAAATGTATCTTCTATGAAACAATACAATTGTGTCTTTTTAGACTTCACAACATACTTATGTATGTATCTTCATACATGGCTCTATCGAGTTTATATCCACTTTGTTGCATTATGAAAGGTAATTTTTGTTTTGTAAAATCAATATATTGGATAACTCTTGTCCATCGTCCTGAAATTAGATAAATAAAGATTGCTACTCTAAGATAATACATTTTAAATAAAGCCATTAGGAAGAGAATGTCTTTAACAGAATTTTAAGTGTTAAGGAAAGTAGATGGGCCAGACTTAGTAGTTTATAACAGCACTGAAATCAGATGCAAAAATTGTCTGGAGGGAGGTTGGAAAGGCTTTCAATGTTTCTTGCAAACTCACAGAGATAATGCTCATTGACCATGGCAGATCTATGCTATTCTTTCCAGGGTGGCCCAACACCACCATCAAGTCCAAACTCACTGACCATGCCAGCAATTAGCCCATGAGCACGACTGTCAGGCACCCTCTGAATCACACAGAGACACTATTCAAGTATACCCAGCAGCTGAACGAGGCTGGTATGCTGCCTGGCATGCCTGGGCTGGCTGCCTGCAGCCTGCCTGCCAACCCAGCCCTGCAGCGCTGGGCAGCAGTGGGCACTGCAGGCAGCTGCTGCTCAGGAACTGCACCACACACTGCAATGCCCTGGGGACAACTGTTCTGGCGTGGCATAGACAGAATATACTACAGCAAGCTGTTATGGATATATATAGGAGTATCTCAATAAAAAAGTAATTTTAAAAATGGGTACAGGTGGGCTCCTTATTACTCCAAAAAGGAGACTTATTAGCAATTTCAGACTAATGCATTCTAGACAATCATAGAAAATTGTTCTAGAAAGCCTCATCTGATCATCAAGTTCATCCTTCAGCCACAGCAAGAAAACAATACTATGCCCTTCCTTCAGTGTCCTTAGAGACTTTCAGCACTGGAAATCAGTGTCTTCCTAGGTCAGCTGTTCTGGAGTTTTATTACTATCATTGGAAAGATTGTCTAATGTCTAAGTTGAACTTTTCTTTTTTTTTTTTTTCTGCCATTTAGGCTTTTGCTTCTTTTTCTGTCTGTCCTGGGCAGGATTTCACTGCTTTCCGAGTTTTAAATGCTTTAAGCAATAAAACTGTTTTCTTCAACAATGGCACCCAAAACTGGAGCCCAAAATGTATTCCAGCCAAAGTTGTACCATTGCAAAGTAGAGTAAGCAAAAAGTTATTTCACATAAGTCTTCTAGACTGCACTTTCACTGAAACCTGTCAGCATGCCATCTTCCATTTTTTGTGACTGCATTAACAGTGTTGACTCGAGTCCAACTTGTGAGTCACTGAGACTCCCAGGTTCAGTATTAATTGCTTGATCATTTATTCCCCCTCTCTTACTTTTGCAATTGACTATTTCTGTTTGGACCAGTATAGCACTTAGTCCTATTGACCTGCATTTCTTTTCAGAGTGCTTTCCAAATTTATACTATGCACTTGCAGTCTCTCCCCACTCGCTAACATTTACAAATTTAATAGCCACAGTGTCTATTCCATCTTCTGAGTCACAACTGAGAACAGTATGCAGTACTCCTCTGGGGTAGATGGCTGCAGAATCCAGCACAATAAGCCTTTCAGTTTTCACTAGGAGTTGTTGAAGATTGCAGTCGCTATAGTTTTTGGACTGTCCTGCACCCATCCTACACCAGCTTCATCTAGAGGACACTTCCTTCTCTGTATGTTATATGAAACAATGATCAAAAAACTACTGCTTCATCACCATTCACAGGGCCAGTTCCCTTTGACAGAAGGGAATGAGGTTGTCTTGACAGAATTTGTTCACAGTATATTCTTGATGTCTGTGAATCTTTGAGTTTTCTCATGGGTTTGAAAACATTTAAGTATTTTTCCAGGATTTTAATTAAGAGGTGTGATTTATAATTCCCCAGCTGCTACCTGTTTCACTTCTTCTCAGAACAGGAACTATGTTTCTTTTTCTTTTTTTCACTTGGTATCCTTGGGTACCAGTTTTTGAAGAGAACTATTATGAGTTGTGGAAGTGCTTCAGTTACTTCTTTAAATATCCTTGGATGACAAAGTTCATCAGCATCAGATGACATGAAAACTTCCTAATCTGTATTTTTCTTCTTCCAGTTTAAGATCTTATCCCTCCCTCCCCTGGTACTAATTCTGTTAGGTCCATGTTGTTGCAACTGATCTTTTTAAAAAGGGTGATGAAAAAAGCTAATAAGCACTTCTGTCTTTTGCAGAGCTGCCATTTGTTGAACCATTTCAAGTAAAGTACTGAGACCTTCCTTAGATTTTGTTTTACAAGCAGTGTGTGGGTATACTGCCACACACTGATATGAAAACCAGATCCTATTCCAGGAGATTCTGCTCTGGAAAATGTTTTTATTGCTATTGTTCCATTTTCTTAAAATGCAGATTTACAAAGCATTTCCTTCTGTCCTACAGAGCCTGAAGAAATAAAATTTTGAAAATTTTTTTGGACTATTGTAACAAAAATCTTTGTCTTGGATTGAGAACATCATTTAAGAGGTACAATGTACATTATTTTGAAACAGCGGCTTTACTTCAAGCTGTATACACTTAATTGTATGGTCTTCAGGTTACAAACATTTTTTCAGAGAAAATAAGCAAGCAGAAATTAGTTTATCTTTACAGAGTTGATGAATTTAATCACAGGATTGCTCACAAGAACACATGCTCAAGTAAGAGTCACATGGAGGATGGGAACATACTCATCACTAGGCTACTGGCATCTTTAATTGCTGTCCTTACATACAGACAAAACTGAATCAGTGGAGAGAATTGCAATTTAGTTTGGGTTATAGCATGAACATATCCTGATGATATTTTAGCTATTTTAAACTGGATTAACTCCTAGGTGAATATATCCTAGCAAATATATCTTATATTCACCTATATATTGCAGAATATCATCTATAATTATATTTTATCTGAGGCAGGGAATGACTCATTTGAATCTATGCCCCTTGACTTTTACATATATGTAGCATTATGGGATTAGTACTTGAGCAATCAAAGAAATGTTATCTTTGCTTGGACAACACCCCTGCTGTCTGGCATTGGCCAACCAGTAACAGTAGAAATGTTATAGGGTTATAACACAACCCGAGACACTGCTTATTTTTACCGAGTCTTATCCAGCTCATTATGAAGTCTTATGCAAACATGTGAGCAAGTTATCAAATGATAGTACATTATCAGATATTCCACAAGAGTGGAATATATTCAACCTGTGTGGAATTATGACTGGCCTTCAAGGACAGATTCAGGAACATATCTATTCCTAAAGTTTAGTCACTTAATCTCAGGAGTAGACTTCATAATCCAGTGCTAGAGGAGAATTTGGAAGAACAAGCAGAAGGGACCTGGAGAGTTGCATGCTGAGCAGAAAGCTGTGTGCCTTTTCTAGGGAAATAGCAGAGACAACCTGGATCTGACACTTTGCAATTTTATTCTTTATAAGCAGAAAAGTTCTTATGTCCATTCAGATTCTACAGATCTGATTCCTCTTCCAAATGATACCACTTTTGCTCATTTACTCACAGAACAGAGTGCGGCTTCATTTTTTATCTTGAGAGGAACTGTACTGGCAGTATTGCCTTTTCTGGTAAAGGCTCAGGTAGGAGGTGTGGAAATGTGCGTTATTCATCCTTTCTGCATAAATTATATTGGTGTGAAAGAGCTCAAGACTGATTTCCATATCCCCTATATACAGGGTTGTTCTATCTTTATGTCTCTATCAGAAAAGCAGGGAAAATTATAAATAAAAATGTCAGTCATCTCCAGATGGTTTAAAAAAAAAATTCAAAATCACTCATTTGGTGCTTGGTTTCAAATTAAGCCCAAGTTTTATTTTAGGTACCAAAGGCCTGGATCCTCCGAGATGTATCTTCCTAAAACACATTTGACTTCAATGGGAGTTTAATGAGAGCTAAATGCAATGATACTCTCATAAATCCGGGCAAGTGAAGTTTTTCATTTGCTCTGGCCCTCAGTTTTCAGCAAAAATCACTTGGCATTTTTCAAGATCAATTCTGGAGTGGCAAGGTGGGGACAGAAATATGTGTTTTGTCTTCCCTATTGGATTGCCTATTATGATTTTTCTTCAATTATACGAGTTATATGTTGTTCAGTTAGATGAGAACACCCTGCATCTGGAACTCAACGGCTTCAATGTACCCTGGATTAGCCTAGGTTACTTGTTCCCTTCTGAGTTGTTTATGTGCTGTTCCCTTGTCTTTGCTGTTGGCCAAATGCTAAAAATAAGAATTTGCTTATCTAATTTGTATGGATCTTCACAATGTATGTGATTTCACTGTCTCCTTTCCCCTCAAGCAGTGGACAGATTTTCCAGACCTTATGACTATGGACTATGCATTCACTGATGTCAAAAATTGGAGGATTTCTCCTTTCAGTACTGACATGTCAAATTTTTTATTGTAGGGAATAGTTAAGAGATTACAGTTTCAGTTTGTTCGGATTGGGCTCTGGGTCTACTAACTTGGATCATATTATATCTGTTTCCAGTCCTGGAAATCTAATTAACACCTTGTAAAACTGTTTACTGTAAGCATGCCTAAAATTCTGCTTATACCTATGAACAGTTTTGTTTGTTTGTTTGTTTTTCTTGATTAGATGGATAAAACATATTTGGTGCCAGACGAATAACTTGTATGACAGAAGAATAATCAGAGTAATCTTCCCTTTGTTGTCAGCCCCTATTCTAAAAGGTTTGCTAGAGATGCCATCTCAAAGAAAGATCGGGTTATTCTGCCTTCGAGCCTGTCCTGTCACTGCCCATTCTACCTAAACAGCTCAACTGAAGTTCCTGTTTGTGAAGTGCAACGTTATTTTTGGAAAAAGCAAGTGCAGTACAGAGATCACCAAGTGGGTTTTTTCTGGTTCGGTTTGGAATTAATCAGAATAGGCACTTTCAACTACCTCTGTCATGAATAGGTAGAAAGGTCTGAAGTGACCTCTGGATGGCAGTTTGAGACACAGAGATAGTTTTTAATAGTTATGCAGACACAGTTCTTTACATACCCTTGCATGCACCCAAAATTTACAGCCAATTTAATTCCTTTTTTAAAATGTCTAATACGAAATATTTTTCATAGCAGGAAGTATGATGGTCAATGCTGGTGTTTTCAATACTGAATATAGGTCTTAGGACTACCTTATCTGTATTATATTCTTATTAACTCGGATCAGTAAAAGAAGATATATACCCATAGATGATTTGGGATGGTAGGGAGGATTAAAAATGCACTTTCTCTTTTTTTTTCTGTATGCATCATTCTTTTTTTTTTGGAGTTGATCTGAGGAAATAATACTGAAAAGCAACAGAACAGTAATTTATGTTTTGACAGTTTTAAACTTCTTTGTATCCTGGCTTCAGCTGGAGCATCACTGAGCTGCTCAGTACATGCAGCAAACACAGCAAAGCAGAGCAAAGAGAGCTATCAGGTGGCAGTGTTGGCTTGCAAGGGCCATGGGCCTGTGAGAGTCAGGGATGATTGGAAGCTTTGTCAGGGGCAAAGGAGATAAAGGAATTCTTTGGGAACATAATAAAATTAGCTGGAGGACCAGTCAAACCCAAGAGATAAATGCTACACAAGAGAAATAAACCATGATATGAAGAAGATAATCAGGGCTGAGGGGAGAAGAGGGAGGATCCTGCAGTACCCTAACCTAAGCCCAAAGAACATGTAAAAATCAATGCAGTGCAGGTATTTGGGGCTTTTTTAGAACTGTATTGTTCAGTGACTTAACAAGCATATGTGGACCTATTTACATCCATTATCATGTCCTCTCATGGTTGGAATTTTGCCTCTTGAAGAGCAGAACTGACACTGTGTTTGAATAACAAGCTTTTGCTCAGAAAATGCTCTAGAGGTGTCATGAATGCCGACACACACACACATATCCAGAACCTACCTGGCCTAAAACCAATCTAAGATCATAGGAGCTTAACATACAGGGAGTCAGTTTAGCATCCAGTTTAGTAATCCTCTGGCAAAACTTTTAGTTTGAGAGTAGATCTTTAGCCAGATTCTGACCCAAGTTGCACCAGTATGAATACAAATTTATTTCCAAATCTCTGTCTGAGTTTGTCCAGTAAAATTCATTATCCCTGAAAGCAGAATTTGGTCCTTCCTGTGCAATCTCAGTTTTATTCTAAGATAGGCCAAATTCCTTGAGGGAATAATGAAACATCTAAGACATCTGGAAAATCTCCTCTCTGACAATGACAGAGTGGTAAAATAGGCCAGTGTACCTTAGGATTGCTTTTGTATCCATGAGATAGGAGACACAGGAGGCTTTTCTAAAACAGAAGACTGAATCAGAGGGAAAGTGAGAAAAGTTATTACAGGGAAGATTCAGAGAGATAGAAGTGACCTCTAAAAAAGAGAAATTAAAAAGATTTTAAGGCTGCAAAACCAGATAAGATTAAATGAATTAAATAATTCTAAGTAATTCAATACAGTGTTAACTGCTATTTACATGTGCTTGAAAGGCAGTACAATGCTGATAAAACAATATAGTACAGTAAATAATGCATAAGTTAGCATAGTTTACAACACACTAGCTAACACATTTCTGGACACATTAACATTCTAAAATGTAGGAATAGCCAAAGAAAAGTTTAAAAAGGAAGGAAGCAAGGAAATATTTTTTTAAGATTTAATTAAGAATCATGTACTGGAAGTAATATTTGGAGTCATTTGCATGCAGATATAATTTGTAGTATTTAAACCCAGGTAGATAAAACACTATTCTTAACAAAATGATTTTTTCTCCTTATAGAGAATTAAATTTCAGTTCCAGCAAAATTAGTGTCAGCTTTTGAGGCCATGTGAAATTATCAATAGCTTGTAAGAATAATTTCTGCAGGTATGTATGTCCAAAGGAAGTATATAGCCTATTCAGATGTCAGACATAGATAGTTTTTAAAATCTGTTTAATGAAACAACACAAGAGAAATAATGAGTAGCTGGAATTAGGTCAAGGCCTACAACAGAATATTTAATTTGGCTTCAATGAAGGGGCCTGGCTTTATCATTTGTAGTTAATCTAGGCACTCTGCTTGTCCTCATTTATCTTCCCTTCAGAGCTACCAAGAAGAGCTTCAGAAATACATTTCAGCACATTGCAAAAAACAGTCTATGCTCACAGCTAGTAATGAAGAAATAATGTAATTAATTGCTGTTATGTAATGGCACTTGGCAAATTAATGTGGACTGCTACAGAGTAAATAAAAGCCAGTGCTATTTCTGGAATACCACTTAAAAACATCTTGACCAAAGACCTGGAGCATCCAAACATTTGACTTGTGTTTTTTTTTATACAGAAAACATTGACATCAATGGCTGTTGGTTAAAGGTGTCATAAGGAGGACTCTAGAGATTAAGAGCTCCTGTATCACTGCTAAGGAGAGCGCAGCTTGTGTACTCTACCCAACTGCCCCTGCCACAGTCCTGCAGCTCCTTAGTTCCTGTCATCTCTGCTAAACTGGCAAGGGCATTCTGTTAATTCTACCAACTCCTGGGGATGAAGCGATGTTGTCTGAAATGAGGCCACACAGCGCACTGCATAGGAAAGCATAAAGTACAAAATGATACTTTCCACTGAGATGCATTCCCAGCCAAAACCACGAGGCTCTTGTGTGTAGATACTGAGAGTCATCTTTTGAAATTAATGATCTAGGATTTTTTAACATGTACTCCTTTCCTCGACTGGAATTTTAACCATAGCTACAGTCCATAATCTACACAATCAGTAAGGGCCTTGCAAGGACTGCTGAACAAATGACACAGGCCAAAGCATTTCCTGTGCAAGGCCTTCCACTCACAAAGACACCGTGTGCTAACAGAAAATTGTAATATCTGTGCTTGGTAAAGGAGGCTGCTCAGGGAGCGCTCATCTGGAGAGAATCTGTGGGTGGGATGAAATTAGGAAGGCTGCCAGGCTACCCAGTGACTCAGAGGGGAACTCCCACCTACGTGGGGGAATTCAGAGCAAACAGGCAAAAAAGCTGAGGCACAAGTTGTGGGTGTCTTCATTGGCATCTGTCACACCTCTTGGAGATCTGATTCTGTACTAGCAGAAGATGATGACATTAACCAGCCCTTGTTTCTCATCATCCCCATCTTTGTCCTAAAATCTAAAACAAATTAATCTTTTCATTTTTGTAAATGGGTCAACAAAACAGTATCTCTGCATCCTAATGACTAAGAGATGCAGGTAACCTCTTGCCTTGGTTTGGGAAATTTCAGAATAGATTAAATTATCAGTTGCTATTACTGCACATCACAAACTAAATAGATCAAGATATTTTTAAGTGATGTTGTTGGTTTTTTTTTTAATTTATAACATTTCCAATATACTGTCTTTGAATTTTTCATTGCCCATTTACATTGATTTTTAAATTCCTTATTTCTTTCTTATTTGAATAATGAATCCCTAATAACAGATTTAAACTGCTATTTATAAAATGCGATGGGTAAGTTGGGGCGTTGGTGAGTGCAATTTAAAATTTACTTAGTTTTGAATCTTTCTTTGGAGGGACATCCACTGCTGCCCAGCTGCAGCCTGCTTTCCTTAATTCTGTGCACTGAAGGAAGAGGGGCTGAAGGATGCACTGGGCCACATAAGATAGAGAATTGGTGACTGCCAGTGAGGAGGAAGATATCTGTCTCCCTCCTGGCCCTGCACCCTGCCTGTGACAGACAGGACAGGACTCACTGGAGCGGACCAGCACCAGGCCTGACAGCACTTCCAGTGAGTCAAAGTGACCATTTTCCCCACCAGTGCCTCACTGATTTTTTTCAATTTCCTCACTATTAATGCCCCAGCTGATACCACAGCCCGTGATAACCCTCTCCTGGTCAGAGCAGGCAGCCACTGTGAAGCAGGCAGCCTGGGACAGCCTGAGGCCCTTATGAGCGTTACAGCCTCACCTGGAGGCCCACCCCGTCAACAGGCCCAGGGGCTCCAGTTAAGCTCGAGTGGGCGCTATTAACTCTCCCTACATAATGTGAAAGGGTGATGGTATTCAGCTCAGCCATGGCTGTGCCTGCTTAGGGGCATCTTCATCTGTACCCTTACCTGTGGACTGACATTTTGCTGTGGCCTCAGACACCTCTGCCTGGTCAGGAGACTGTTTTTCCCACCAAGGCCTAGTCCCAGGGAGACTGTGACCACTGATGGCAAGGCAGCCATCTTGGCGCCATACAGGCCCACTCTATGGTGACTGGATCTGAGGGCTGAGTGAGGTATTGTCTGACATAGCTATGCCTGGCCAGAGGCTACTTGCAGTTTGCCCAGCTGTGCGGAACCCATCAGGAGTGCCAGGTATGCCAAAGCAGATGGTTAATCTGTAACTTTGGTACACAAATGTTAAAATGCCACCTTGCCAAAGGGTGGTTTCTGACATTCTTTCTATGTCTATTTTAAGGAGGCTATTAGCGAGTAGCTATGTTGCTGTAACACAGTAATGCTGCCTTCATGAAAAGGTTTCAGCAAATAGAGGGAATCAAAGGGCAAGGTTTGAATCAGCCTCATCCTTGGTAGTAATTTTGCTTCTGTTTTTCTGTAGTTCTGCTGCCCTTTCTGTAAGTGACAGGGAGCCCTGTCTAGCAGGAAAGGAAAACTTACAGCTACCTTTTCAATGCCTTCCAAATTTAGCTTTCTTTTTTAAATGTGTGCTCTATATTTACTTTGTTGAAGGACAGGTTGAAAAGAAGGAATGAGAACATTTTTTCCTAATCAGGGCTTGCTAGATGTGTCATTTATGAGGTTGCTCTTTTTATTACAAAAATAAGAGCCTGTACAAGCTAGTTGATCACTCACTTTCAGAGACATACCACAATTGTTGACTTTAAACGCAGATGTAGGCTTTTCCTTAATCTTTGAAACAGGATTCTTTTTTTCTAATTCTGAAAGCATAAATGAATTCAGCTTTTAGTTCCCATAGCAGTGGTGCTATGGTTTTCATGTAAACATTTGAGAGCACAAAAATGTAGAGACTTTGGCTTGTGGGGTTTTGGTGTGTGTTGGTGGGGGTTTTTTTGTGTGTGGGGTTGTTTTTTGTTTGGTTGGTTGGTTTTTGTGGTGTTTTTTTGGTGGTGTGTGTTTGGTTGGTTTTAGTTTTTTTTATGTTGGTGGGGGTTGGTTGGTTTGTTTGTTTTCCTTTTGCATTCACCTGTCCTGCAGATGATATGCAAAGTTATCTATGATCTACCTTAAGGATTGCCTGCATGGGCAGTTCATGTGGTCACATGAAGACTTCACTTCAATAACCATGGTAATTCTGCCCCTTCTCTGGTGCTTTGCTAACAATATTTATATAATTACTGTTCTTTCAAGGCAGTTAGAGTATTCCCCATAGCAATGTCTGCTTCTTGTGGCTTCTTCAGATGAATTCCAAGCTAAAAAGTTCAATGGCTTGAACAAAGCAACAGTATGATTTTACCAGGTTTATAGTTGCTAAGTGTTGTGAAATGAATACTTTGCCTGAGGATGTATTTAAAAATGTTTTTGTTTGCTTGCTTTTTTTTTCCAAAAAGGTGACTTTGTGCTATTGAGAATATGCTGGTTTTGAGAACATATGGTGAGGGGAGATTCTTTATTCCTATGCTATTTCTATTCATGTTGTACAAGTTAAGACCCCAGATATGTTCTAGGATTCCCACTGTGCCAGGCATAGGATGAAAATGCATTCCCAGCCTCAAAGTGAAAGGTATCTTACTGACTTGGCTGTTTCACTTTACTGGATTCCTTATTATCACCATTTTTGTATACTCTTACTCTTTCTACTTCTGCTTTGGTTACTAAATATGGGGTTTTTACTAATCTTTTTATCTAAGAATTCCTTTGCTCTAATCTCATGGAATATTCACTCAGTGCAGGCAGAACTACTGACTCATCATGCTTAATCTAGGGAAATGTTTCATGTTTTAAAACTTGGTAATTGGCACCACCTTTTGAGGACAGCAGTGAAAAATTCATTTGGAATAAATTGTGGCCATCTAAAACACTTGAGCATTTACTTTTTTATGTTATTGTAAGGTAGATGTGTTTCATGGTCTTGTTGACATCAGTTGTTCTGGCACAGTGGAAGGAGTAACATGGATGCAGCTGAGAACAGGAACTGTTTAAGTTGGCAGTATCTGCAAGAAAATAGCATGAGGAACTCACTTTTACGGTAGGTCCCATCTGGACGTTTGAAACAGTTGGCTCTGCCTAGTAAAGCAACTAGGTGATGGGAAGCAGTCAAAAAGTGAGACTGTCAGGCCTCAAGAAAAAAAATGAAAGTTCAAGTCTAGATGGCAAAGATCCTTTCCCTGCAGCAGACTGTCAAATACTGTTGTTGTTACTCTTGCTCACTGCTTGTCTGTGAATGCTTGCTCTGCACAAGAGATGGGAGATGCTTGGAAGATCTGGGCTTTTTCAGTGACAATGTGATATTATTGAAATTGGAAATGACTGTGAAAGGACAGCTTTAGGAGGCATATCATGGGTGTGCACTGAATTAATTTAAATCAATAGTGGATGCTCTTTGTCTTCAGACAAACTAGGTATGTGCAAAATGTTCAAGATATGCAGACAAGATGGTGGTAGAGTTGCCTTGTACTTGAAAGACAATATTTAACTGAGTAAGAAGTAATAGAGACCACCTAAAAGGATCTGAAAGAGAAAGAAATACTGCCACACTCACTGGAAGAAATAAATCTAACTTGGTTGTCTAAGGATTTACTTTCTGTGGTTGATGGACTTTAAGTAAATTATAGAAGGCCGAAATTTGATATGAATCTATGTGGTAGAGAAATGATACAGTAAGAGCTGAATGTGCATTTAGAAAAATTGCAGCTGGGGTGTGTGCTTATTAGACATCAGAAAATCTACATTGGAGATTAACCTAGACTAGGGATTATTTGATGCTGAAAAAAAGAGGGAGTTGTAACTGATATGTCTTCTGTGCTTATAATTGCTCAATTTTTCTTCTATAGGGTTTTTTTCTATCTAAAATAAAGTGGTGGTTCTCTTCTGTACTTTTTCTACCATTCTGTTATCTCGTTTCATGAAGCCTGCAGGGCATGTGCTGAATTGAAGTTGGGGAGGCCACAAAAGCATTAGTTTATAAACACAAAGCCTTGTCATAAACACAAAGCCTTGTCATCCCACTATATCATCTTCAGCTCTCCCTCATCTCCCATAACCTTCACTGCAATTCCCCATGTTCTTCCCATGTTTTTTAGGCTATGTAGAATAGATGGGTATATTTACTCTATTGCAGTCTGTATGATGACAGCTCTTCAGGTGTAGTATGTTATTAATGATGTTTTTAGAGATGGAGGACCTGTATAGCAATCTTGAAAATGAGTACGTTTCCAGGAGAACATTTTGCCTCTTAAAACAGATACTTCAGAATGAGATTTCTCATGTTTTTCCTAGCTAATTACAAGAATAAAAATATTTTTATATAGCATTTCCATTTAAAATTGCTGACTTTTACTTGCATATGACACTATATATCAAAACCTGAATGCTACTTCTGTTGTATAGAAACAAGAATAAAATTCTGCAGAACTAAACCTCTGTTTTACCACTATTACCCTAACACTAACCTTTCCTATTAAGTATTAGTATTACAAATAGTAGAAATATTCAAATATTTCATATGCTAATGCCTCAGTTGAGATTGTAAGTCTTGTTGGGTTCCAAAGTGCACAAGCAAAAGGAGGTATCTTCAAAGATTGGTGTACACTTAAATAGCCTGACTTTTCATTTAAATTAGGAGGTGATAAAGTTTGTCAGAAGAGTTGATAATGCCTTTTCTTGCCACACATTTCTGCTTGAGTGTAGTTGCTAAGCTAACTAGTCATATTTTGTGAAATGGGAATTTGAAAATGTATTTTTGTAGGTACATATGAGATGAAAATGTGTAACTGTATGTACACCTAGGAATATATTATAACTCCACAAATTGGATACTAATGGATCATTACCCTTTTAACTGAGCTGATTAGATTTACAGAACTTTGTCAATATAGATGCATCAGTTGAAGAGATCAAGATGGTGCTTACAAACCTGTTTCAGTTCCAGAGTAAACATTTGCCTTATTTAAGGTGTAGCGCTATTCTGGGGATGGAAAAAGTTTAAAAATATACTTCATGTTTACATTCTTTGTGCACTAGTGGCTCTATTCTCATTTTTGGTTTGTTTATTTAATCATTCATTGCTCATTTTTAAGCTGCTTTTGGACTGGAAACTTGTCTTATTTGGCCCTTTTTTAGCTGGTGTTATTTCTGGGTCTGACCAAGTATTGCACATTTCTGCCATGAAAGCAAAAATTATATATGGAAGATTGAGAGGATTTGTCAAAAGCATCAGCATGTCACTATAAACATCTGATATTTGAACTGTCAGGCTTTAGATTTTTAAAAAATGCAATTTCAGCTCTCCTAACTGCTTGCTGCCTGAATGTAAAGGTAGTTCTGGCGGAATATGCTTTCTGGACTGCTAAAAATAGGAAGTTCATCTTAATGATTTCAGTAAAATAATAATGTTGCAGAGACACATTGGTAAAGCAATTTAGGCAACTCTTGTTATGTTTGAATAAACAACACCTGGCTGCCCAAAGCAAGTGTCATAGGACTAATCAGTGTGCTTTACTTAGATCTTCTCATAGCTCTAGATTTATCACTAGGTAGTGTCATCTGTTTCATTACATTCTTCAGTCATGGAGCTGTGGTGCAGTCCTTTACTTTTTGTGTAGAAAGGCTCTTTTTTGAGAAACTATAAAGACCTAACTTGCTTCTTACTGACCACTAACCTCCTATCTATCACTCAGTCTTTTTTTGATCTTTCATGCTCATTGACCGTTTAATCCAGGCTGTGGAATATAATAAAGGATAAGGTTCCTACTGTTTCACAACTAAATATAATAACATCCTTGCAGTGATGCTCCTTGCAAGAAATGGTGAACCTGAATAGCTCCTGAGGATGCTTTTGAAGTGGCATTAAAATCTTTTGGATTCTAACTAAAAATAGTATTCTGCAAAGGTCTCAAACTATGTGCCAAATGCCAGTAAGAGACTTGGTTCATTTCTTTGTAAGTATTACCGTTGTAAGGAAATATAAGGGCTCCCCAGAGAGGTTGTGGAGTCTCCTTCTCTGGAGGTTTTCAAAACCCGCCTGGATGCGTTCCTCTGTGACCTATGCTGGACTATATGGTCCTGCTCTGGCAGGGGGGGTTGGACTCGAAGATCTCCAAGATCCCTTCCAACCCCTGACACCCTGTAATACCTGTGAAATAAATACTCATAAGAAAAAGGGAATCCATGAGTATTTTTAGTGGAAGTTTTATCCAACATCAGAAAACTGTTGATTAAGCATGTTAATGATAATTTTGCTGGGAAATACATAATCTTCCTGGAACAAATTAAAAATAAACTTTTCAAAGAAGCTAATCAGATGGACTAGGTGACCGACATCTAACATATTCAGCATCCAGTAGCATTAAAAGATGATAATATTTTCTGCAATCTCCTGAGAATTTTACTCATACTTGGCAGAAATATATCCTAGAAACAAGTTTAAAATGTCTTTAAAACATTAAAAAGACATAAATAAGTTGTTTTTCAAAGGGTAAGAATCCCCGGTTGAGGACAGGGAATTTGTTTTGTTCTGAATGCTCTGTATTTAAACTCGGTCCTTTTATCAGTAAGCAAAATGTAAATTTCATCAACATTTTCTCTTAAAGCTTGTGTTTATTTTGCAGAACCTCTTTGTTCAAGGTATTAGTTTCTTCTGTCCCCCCCCAAAAACCCTCATTAGATGAACTTAAAGGAGTTCCTACATCTTTCCTTGTTTTAACTCCTCTATTGCATTATTTTTCAGAAAACCTCTTGGGATGGGTCAGTCCTGAAAGCTTCCACAGGTTTATAAAATTGTCTCCCATGATATTTCTACCTGAATTTCAGTAATCTCTTTTTCCAAGATGGAATTCTGTAGTCCCCAAAATGACTGAAAAATGTAATTTTCTCTTTACATGGCTTGCTTTGTTTGTTTTCAGTTTGATTTCTATGCAGGGTTTGGTACCAAGCATAAACAGAACATGCAGTACACTGAATGCCCCTGGGTGCACTTCCACTATCTTGCTACCCTAGAGCAGCTGTGTTTTAGCTATATTTCCAGTTAAGAGCTACTGAAAATAACCCAAATACACAGGTGGTGGATTTCATTATTTTACAAGTTCATAACTATGCAATCAGCCTCAATTCTAAGAAAGTTTCCCTCCTCTCATTACAATCCAAGAGAAATGCCCTCATACAAAATTCCCTTCCTTGTTAGAAAAGCACAAAAACACTTCATGTAAACCACTCAGGAGGAGTATTTATTTTCTATTAATTATAAATCAGAAGTCTAAATTGGCAAAACTAGTCTCAGCAGGCTGTATTTCAATTTCTATGGAGGATTGTTCAAATAGCAACCTGGTAAAAAGGGGTTGAAGCTTTATTCTGCTAATTGACCACTGTGAGCATAGACTGCATTTATTTGAAGTAATTTCGATCAGGCCATAAAACTAATGTTTCTGCTGAAAATGTATAGATTTCAGTTTTACAGAAAGCTGTTGATTGTGTTCAGCTTTAGGATTAGCTAACGAGAGGATGCTTAATGCTATCGGGGTGGGGGGTGTTTGAATTCCTGCTGGTTGACTGAACATGACTTCTCACTAGTCATTTCTTTCTTGTATTGTGAATATGTAGTTGCTGGTTTCTAGCACAGAAACAGCTTCACTCTAGTCATGAAAAATATTTCCTATCTTGGACTAGTAAGACAGCATGTTCTTATTTATGAAAGTTATAAGTGACAAAAGCAGGATATTTTTCATAGGTATAAGAGGAATTTATTGACAGGTACAGAATATAAACAAAACAGTTCATAGTTCTTCATAATGAAAGGGAATGGGAAGACTGACGTGTAAACTGCCTTGCCTCGTCCCTTTACAATAGGAGGTGTATGAGACACTAGTTATTCTTCAAGGAAGAGTGGTAATTATTTTATGAAACTCTCCCCTTTGAAAAGCCTGGTTCCTGTACACGTAGCTGAAAAACTGAGGCTGGTTTAAAGGTACTTGCTGTTTGAGAAATAGGTACACTTACCTTTTCCACCAAAACAGAAATTTTCCTTGGATCCAGAGATCCCTATGACCTTTGGCATCTGCCATGTCAGCAAAGTCACATTTTGTTAAAAGCACTTATGTCTTTGGAGGAGAATTCCTCTTTTCAGCTAACTTAGGTGTATAGGATACAGCTAAACAGATGCAAAGTGATTGATTTAGTTTACTCTGAGAAGTTACCACACATCAGCTGATGTGCACCATGACTACCCCACACTACCCTACTACAAAGTAGAACAGCTAGTTTAACCTTGCTAGCTTTTCTTTGCACTTAAGATAGACAAAGTATTTGTGCTATTCCAGATGATGGGCAGAATCTTTCAAGGCAAAGCATGAACAAACCTGTAGAAATCAGGCTCCAAAACAAGGATTTAAATTACAGAAGAGATTTCTTGTCTATTTAAACATTTGTATTAGTATATGGCCCCAGTAAATTCACATTTGGTGGTCTGCTTTTTGATGTTTTATAGCTGTGAAGAACAATATGGTTCATTAGTACTTTCTTCTTACTGAATTTCATTACTGAAGAATGGGGAGATGAAATGAGTGCTAATGCTAGTACCTTAATTTCTTACAGTAATTTTTCATTGTCTGCCATGCCATGGGTACAGGTTAGGAGTAACCAGGGAAAGACATTAGTGAACAGTTTGGCTTACAGATCACTTAGCTTATCAGATAAAACCAGAGGGTCATTTAATTGCAATATTGAATAAACTTTATTGGATTTATACAGTTTATAGAACAATAAAACTTGTAAGATCTAATCACCAGCTACTGTTGAATTGATTTGTGTCCCATAAAAACACAGTAGGTGTAAAGCTGCTAAAAGACTTTCCAGACAATCTGTAGCTCTTTAATGTAGTTCGTTATTAAAGTAAATTGTCCTTATTTCCTGCTTGCATGGGACTGCAGAGCATAAGGAGCAGAAAAGTATTTTTACAGCTTTTGATCTTGTCATTTGATAACTAGGAGCAAGAAACTAGAGGGTAGGGAGGAGAAATTCCTACCCAAGGAAACAGATGAAAACATTTTCTTTTTCATAAACGGTTGCTTAAAACTACTGTCAGTTGTACAATGAAGAAATACAGTTAATTATCTAGAGGCAATGTGATCAGGATCTTCTATTGTACTCCCACACACTGTAATGCTACTTATCAGTGGCAAAAGGCTTTTTTCTAATAATAGGTACCTTATGTGGGAAAAGGAGAAAGCCTAATTAGGTAGAATTTCTACCACGGAGGCCAGACTAAGTTCTACTTTGTGCTGCTTCTCTCTGGCCTTAGTCTGCTTTCGTACAAATTGAGAGGAGTCTTACCTTTGACTTAAATGTGCATGAAATATGTTAAATTTTTTGTACTTTCTGGGATCTGACCCCTGACATTTCTTGTACTGAAAATGGAGTAAACTCCAACACCCAGGCTCTGGCTTTTTCCAGCTTGTACCTTGTTACTTTTTAACTCAAACTTACAAACTAGGTTGACAAGTAATTACAATTCTAATAATTGTTTTATTGGCTTAAGGAAATTTCCTGATGATATCTGAGTTTGGCTTTTAAATTTTGCCTGTCCCAGTAACAAGGTTATGTACTGAAATGAATATAGCACAGTTTTGCTAGTCCATCCATTCACAAGTGTTTTGTAAAATAACTACCTCATTTAGCCAAGGGCATACTCTGAACTGTAACAGCATTGTCTCATGAGCTTTTTTTTTTATTTACTTCCAAGAAGATTATATGAAGAAAGTTAATTAGCACAAGGAAACCTGCTGGGGGAATAAAATTAAAAGAAAAAGTATTTAAAGTTTACTTAAAAAATTTATCCAGAATAATTTGTAGAAGTCCTCACTGGTTTTGATCTAAATATTTTTTTAATTAAGTAAAGGGGAGATAAACAGAACTTGATCTAGATATCAGCAATGAAATGTTATTAGCTGTAAAATAAAGGACATCTGTTTTCTGGTGGAAAAAAGATTCATATTTTTTGTTTTATGGGCAGTTGTGTACCTACAGTTGCAATGGCATCAATGATGAAGCTAAAATTACTGCAGAAATCACTGTAGGCTTGCCTTCTGTCCTCTCAGATGCTTCTTTGTGGTGTCTGTCCTTAGTACACAAGCTGACAGTCACTAAGACCAAGACGAGACCAAAGCACCCTTTTCTCCAAAGAAGGGAGTCTGTCATGAACAACGCATGAAATAAGAAGAGCAGAGGATCAAATTGTCTCATGTGGAAGCATCTTCTTGTCTGAAACGCAGGAGATTAAATTCCCATTCTTCAGTGTGACCCAGGCCAGCAGTCTGTTACGTAGAGCTGTAGCTCTTAACAGACACAAGTCCCATGCGAGCTAGTCTTAATATTTATAATTATTAATATTGACCAAAACTTTCTAGCTTTTTTTGATCATTGTTAACATGCAGCAAGATAGTTATTTATACCTCCTTCACCAATTTGGGAATAAAGGGGGGAGAAATGTGTGCATTTTGGAAATCCATGAGAAGTATAACCAAGCACAAGTGAAGAACTGAGCATAGGAATACAGTTTAGTGGCAAACTTCATGATGCTGAGTTAACAGCTAGATTTGTTCTTAAAGGTCTTTTCCAACCCAATCAATTCTATGAATATACTACCAGCAGTAGATGGATCAGACTTTAAAGGACAGGTAAGGCTAGATCAAGTTGCATCCCAGGGAAAGAGAAGGAAAGCAGCAATGATATGGCTGTCATACCAGGTGATGTGGGTGTGTCCCCCCTCTTTTGAAGAGAACATAGTCATCTTAGTGCTCTAGAAGATGTTTATTCGCAGGTTAAGAGTTTATCTTCATCTTAATCTTCATGGATTATTTTTGCCCATGTTTCTTCATCCAACATTGTTCTTAGCCAAACATGTAGATGGACATAGAGAGTGTCAGCTGTGAGAACCCCTAACTATTTTATTGCTTTCACCTACTGCTCTGGGGAGAGAGGGAAACAATATTCCATGAATTTTTAGCTATGACCAGAAATGTGACAGTGAGGGATACAGCAAAGAAAGAACTGGCAAAGTTGCTTTAAAATGGTAAGGACCTTTTTAAGCAATAACAGCTTTCCATCCCCAGTTAGCACAGTCAGCTGTATAAACTAACATTTTTGAAAGAATAGCTTGGATTAGGCTCGAGTTTATATTTAGAAGCCAAGTTTCAGGTCTGAGAATGAAGGTTTAACCCTAATATGGGATACCTCTAGGCACTGTTACAAGCAGGTGAGCAACTTGAAAAAATTAAGTAGTGAATTTTAGTTCATATATTGACTGTAATTGTCTGTGCTTAAAAAAAAAAACAACTTTGCCAAACATTTTTGGTAGCCAATATGTTTTGTAGTAGGAAAAAATAACTTGCTACACTGCTCAAAGCCTGTAGGCAAATGATTAATAGCTAAACTTCAACTATAAGCATACAAACTGTCTTCCAGAATTCACTTAGAGACCCAAGTTATGGCAGAAAATGAACACTTATCATAAACTTTACAAATGCACCGATCAGCCTGTGTGAGCCTGATCCTAAGTACTATTAACAAAGAATGCATTTGACCATTTAGCACAGTGGATTCTGAACCCTGAAATTTAACAATTGAGAACTTAGATTCAAGAAGGGACTAGATCTGTATATGGGCAAGAAGACTATCTGAAGTTATACTGGTTGAAATTAAGAAATCTTAATTCGTGTGTTCAGTCTTACAGTTCAAGGCTTTAAGTCTCTACCAGAGATAATGGCATCTAAGACAGAGCTGTGATTATCACTCAAGCTTGCTGTTGTCCTTACACTGCTACATGTGGACCCCATGAACAGCAGTACCAATCAGCTCCTGAGTTGGTACTGAATGAAGTACAGCTCTAATTTGGTAACGTGTATTCATAGCCATAGTTTTATTGCCTATAGAATTGAGGTTAATATCTTGTCTGCAGTCTTGTGAGGCTGTATTTTGACAACAGTCTGATTTCTGCATCAAAGCTCATTCAGGGAGATTTTGTACTATGTTTCACTGTCCCTTTATGCTAGCACAAGGCTCAAGGATTAGGTTTGTACTGTAACCCCACAAGCAGTTGTGTAGGCATAATGTTGGGGAAATACTGATATAAAGAGGTTGGTGCAACCCAAAATCACCCTATATGCAGCTATGGCTGAAGCAAGAACCCTGTAAAATAGCTGCCTGAGGGTAGAAGAGTCTTGTCTTTTGTATTCCTTTGTATTCCTGCCATTGTTTTAGCAGACTTGCAGCCTTGTAAATTCTTGTGCTAAAATTGTGACCTGAATTATCATTACATCATCACCTGTGTCAACAAGTCAATTATTCCTACATTTTATTACTTTTAGTGCTGTCTTTTTAAAATGAGCTGTTGGATAGTGATCTGATTTTACTGATCGAGGCACAGTAAAATAGCATAAATATTCAATGTTTCCATTTATCTTTTCAGAGTGTTCACACTTAGGATGTTCCACTTAACAACCCTTAAGATAGCCACTCTAAATGATTCCCTTTCAAACAAAGGAGAAATACATGCAAATGAATCACTGCAGCAATTTTTATAACAAAGATCAAAACATTATAGGGACCATTGAACCCAGGCATATACTGAATCATGGGCTCTTAAAAATAAGTGCCTCCTGTCCTTATATAATGGGGCTTTTGAAGCATCTTAGGGACTCAGCCAAAGCACGCTGCAGTGCATTAGCTATTAAAAACACCCAACTCATTAAACTGGCGAATTGTGTATTAGACTGTCATACAGTTTCATCGGTTTCCAGTTCATGTAGGATCTGGGAACAGGGTCAGGATCCTAATGCAGAAGATACTTCATGAAATAATGAAATTTCATGAGAAATTCTGTCACTAATGCTAACGCCCCCTTACATGGGGCCTGATCTACAGTAATTACTGTTCTTTCCGTCAGAGTTTTGCATTCCCTTTATCATCCTTATTCACTGATATCCATAAGCAATACTGCCAGATCACTCCACAGAATGTGCCAGACAAGGCCCCGTATATAACTTTCCTGTGTTCAGGCTTGTCAACAGATGGTTGATCTGATGCAGTATTGCCCTTAATAAAAAGAGACATATCCCTGAAGGCACATTTCGCAGGCATCTGACTTTTAATTGGGATTGCAATCAAAGGAGGAAGCTTAAATTGTTCATATTCAATCTGTGTGCTGCCCTGGATTGAATAATTACTCCTTGGTCATGCTTATTTACTTCCTGTCATACTTGCTGTTTCATATTACTGGGTTAATTTTCAAGGAGGCATTGAAAGATTCAGAGAAACTGCTATTTACATCATGTACAATTCAATCTGGTGCAAGCATGGGAGTAGGAATTGAAGAGAAAATTTTTTAGAATATTACATACTCGCTGAGTAAAGTTACTGGCCTGTGCCCAGTCCAAAGAGGGAACTTAATATTACCTAAAAGCTTACAGTTCTGTTTTACTGCATAACACCTTATCTGCAGAGGAAAACCAAGCCTCATTCCAACAGGAATTCTACATGTCATGAGTAGGTAGCTGACATCATCCTCACAGGTGTCACAGTAGAGCTTTATTTTGTTTTGAGCTCTTCATGATGAAGGCAATTGGGGAGAGCAGACTCCATGGTTTGCACTTTTTTGTGAATTGTTTCAGATGCAGAGAAATCAAGCACTAATTAAGCACTATTCTGGGAATAAGGAGCGGAGAACATGGAAATAATGTAGGAAGTAACATTTTATGTTACAATACTCAGTCTGCCCTGAACAGTGGTTGTGTCTCAGTAGTATCCTGTTCTCCAGCTTCGAAGTAAAATCAACTTATCTAGCAGACCTCTTAATTTTCCACCTTAATCTTACCTTTATTAGAAGCAGATCTGAGGCCTTAATTAAGGATAATCAAGGAAGCTCTGCACAGATGCCAGCTGGCTAATATAAGAGCGAAGCAAGTCACTGCCCACTTCCCTGTGTGTAAATAATTTTCTTCAGCTGTGCTGCAGCAGTAACAGTCCTTGGCCTTTCCACACTGGTGAGTAAGGGCCTTTAGAAACCTGCGAGCAATATTTATAAATAGATCTTGTAGGTCCCTGACAACAGCAGGAAAAAAACCCAACACATTCTGGCAATCTGTTCTTAATTCTATTTTAAGATGCCATGTCTTCTTCAATAGCAGGTACAACAACTTAGACCTTAAAGGCCAGGGGCAAAGATCAGTATACAGTATATATCAAAGGCTGTTTTCCTCAGACTTGCATGTCAGTGATGAAAACTATGATGGTGCAGGTCCAGGTGATGACCAATTCCATAGTCCTCCTGTGACTTCTTTTTCACTTATGCAGTATTGTCACTGTTGCCACCTTTATTTACCAGCCTTCTAGGCTGAGACAGCAGGTTTCTATCTGTGAATGTGTATTATGTTATTTTCTGCCTTGTTCAGCCTCCTGTGTCCTCTACGTTATCCCTTCACTAAGTCTGTCAAATGACTTTATGTAGATTCGTTTTTAACAGTTCATATTTCTTCTTAGTTTAGTGATTTAATCTCTTATTCATGTGTCAAGGATATAGCCAGCAACAGAAAGCAGACTCTTTGATTTCCCCTCTTCTGTAATTCAGTTTTCTTCTACAGTCCCTCTCTGAAAGTGAGTGCCACTAGTGGAAACCCTTACCATCAGCCAGCAATTTCTTCCAAATATACCTGAGCTGCTTTTCTGCCCAGTTATCACCACATGTACTTCAGTCCATAGTATGGAAAAAAAAATTAGGGAACTGCTTGCTAATGGAGTGATTGAGCAGATAAATGTCATTTACAGTTTTGATTATTAAAATGTTGAGGTTTTTTCAATTAAAATACAGTATCTGAACATATAATTAAAGTGGTGTACTCTTAGGATATTAAGTGCACTTAACCCAGATTGGAGGTGCAAGGGAAAATAGATAGTCTTGGATAAGCTTTATTTTCTTATGTTATTTCCTGAATTAAAGGTAGTAGGAGAGAAACAAAGACAAGAAAATAATTTGTCTACATCCTGCTGAAGTTGTAAGTAAATTATGAAACACAGTGCTAACTGTTCAACAACAAAACAGAAACTTATGAGTTTTTTGTCCTTGGAACAAGGCAAAAGATAGCTTTCGTGTATGTGTTGTCAGATTAACAAAACTGCTTTTCCTAAAAATGTATTTTGGCAGGAACAACAGTAAGGTAGCAAAAATAGCAGAGTGAGAAGTGTATGGAAAAAACATAAAGCTGCTAGAAAGTCAGTGCTTTAATATGCAGTTCTCTGAAAAGTGTGATGTTTGGGGTTGGTTTTTTTTGTTAAATATGTAAACATATACCTAATTATTCCTCAGGATTTTGGGGAATTAAGTGGGAAACCATTTTCTTCTAATCTCGCTTTGGAATATGGATATTGAAAGTTTTGGATGAATTGGCAAGTCAGACAATTAGTGAAATGCTTACTATGAATATCTCTCTTATTTCAAAGACACCTGGATTATAAAGCCAAAAGGCACCATTCTGATCATCAATCCAATGGTGCCCTAAATCCTTGTGAGAAGGTGCAAATTAATCAGGGAGGATAAGGGAATAAATATAGTTTGCTAAATTAGCAGTCTTCTGTGAATATCCTGGTCTAATCTGGACAAACACTATATATGGTATAGACAAATATTTAACTCGCCCACTTATCTCTAAAATATGTACAAAGAACAAAGCTGCACAATGTATTGTTTGTGTGGAAATGTTCCAGTAATTTCTACCTGTAATAACAGCTATGGTGAGATACTAATAGGATCACCCACTAGGGAAAGGAACAATACAAGTTTTTCCCATCCTTGCTACATGCTATGTATTCACATAGTCATTTGTTCTGTAATTGAAGATGTCAAAATGAAAAGTTTTTAACTTTTTTCTTAACTGTTTCTAACTAAGGTTTTATATTTGGATAATGCTGTGTATTCTATGACAGTAAGGCCCAAATGCACTTCCATCATGTTTTACTTGCATAGTTATTAAAGGAGAGTAAAAAAACAAAAAATGAATCTTCTGCCCCATTTTGGTCTGCAACCAATTATAAACTCTAATGTGGTAAAGTGGCGTAGTTTATAGTAGTGGGCAGATGTCTAGAGATGTGAAAGAAATTAGGTTCACAGGAAACATGTCTACTATAATGCTTCAGACGAGAAGCCAGCAGGTGTTACGTGAAGTCTATAGATCACATTAAACAGCCATAATATTGGAAGTCGAGTCATTCTGTCTTAGAGAACCCTAGTAATAGTAGGAAATAGTCTATCTTTATTATATAGAACATGTGGAACTTCGTAGTAGCTGCGTTCCCAAAGATACTCAGAACTGAACCAAATAAGTCCCTGAGAAACTAGATTCAGCTGCTTTGAACATGTGATTGGACTTGACCAGAAGATTACTTCCTGAGAACACTTCCAACCTAAATTATTCTATGAATTTGAAGTTTTGTGTTCAAAAAAATCTTAATGCCTTTCCTTATAGGAAATCCGTGTAGACTTTACAGAGTGAGATTTTCAACTGTTCTCTAATTGTTCAATATGATAGATCATGTGCAACCCATGTCTGATAATTTGTAAGCATAAATTTAGAGACAGCAGCTGAAAACGCAGTCTCTGCTGTGGCATTACAACATGGCTAAAAAGAAATCTTACAATGTCTGACTCATGTCTCATGGCATGGCTGAAAACCAGACATTTTTGAAAGAGGAGTAATCTAATGCCTTTTTGCATTGCATCGATTCAACTTAAATTTGAAGAAATATGCATAATTTTAGTATTCCACAAAAAAAAAAATGAAAACAACAAAAGCCAACAAACCCAGATTATTAAACTGGGAACTAGAAATAAGGGCAGAGAAAATATGATTAGATAATTACAAGAGAAGTCTAAGCCATGTGAGTCCATGAACTCCAAGAGATTCAATCAGTATGCATAATTCATGTTAGTATTTATCAAATTACAAATAAGATACATGGCTGGGAAACATCTTCTAAAGTGAACAGACAAAAAAATTGGATGCAAAAATGCCATGAATTATTCTTACTTAACAACATGAACAAGTGGTGGAAGTAGTAATATTCTGCTTTCCTTTGAATGTCAGATTGTGATTAATCTTTCAAGTGAACTGTTGTGGATTAGTAAAAGTAGCAAGGCAATATCTGTTAATCCAAGGTGCATAATCCTGCTCCCAAGAACCAGAATTGTGAGCGTGCTTTTGGACACAGGCTGGGAATGCAGCCCCACTGACATGAGTGGACAGAATGCTAAGATATAAAGCCCAATAGTACAAGTTACTGAGTTTCTCATATGAGAGGCTAAGCAACTTCCAGCCCTGATTTTTAAACTGTTCAGGATTTGGCTTTTGGAGTGCTTGATACTATTTAGATTTAGGAATGAATCATTCTCACTGTAATTGCTTATAAAGAAATGTGATCACAGTCATCTCGTTGACCTTGCCCTCTTTAATGCATTCAGTGATGTACCATTCAGCAGTTGTCACTGGCTCAAGGCAATTTGAGTGCCAACCTTTATCAGCTGCAGCCAGCTCACTACAGCCTTGCATGACACAGAATGTTTAAATTGCAGCACTTGCTTTCACATATGTTTCTTTCATTCACAATGGCAATAGTAGGTTCCCCATCTGCTGTCACAGCTAGGTGTGATTCACTCTGAAGCTGAAAAAGAAACATTCTTGTCCAGCTTACGTGGAGGGTGTTTTTTTTTGGTGGGTTTTTTTTTTTGGTAAATTGGTTGGTGACATCATCAGAGTGTGAATCACTGCAGACAAGTAGCTTCTAGAGTGACAAATGGCTGGTGCCTCTGTGCTGGTGTGCTTGAGTTAACAGGTCTGGTCATTAGAAATAGCCTCCTATTTTTTAGTTAGATTGCTTCCCAGTGTCATCTGATTTCAAAGTAGTTTTTGAGGAAGAAAAATAGCAATCAAGTTTTGATGTTTGTGATGCTTTGTGATGCTTAGTGTAAATGGGATTATCTGGTTGCCAGCCCCCTTGACACATATACAGCTGAGACAATTTTTAGGCCTAACTGTTTCAACAAGGCTGCCATGTATGCATTTTGGAAGAAGGATATATTGCTATCAAGTGCTATCAAGGCCTTAAGCTCAGTAACAGCCATTTAGCTCTTCAGGTGTGTTCATATTATTTTTAACAATGTGATGTTGTGACATTAACAGCTACTCTATTTGGTTATGAATCAGCTGACCATCTTCCATTTCTGTTTTGGACAGAGTTTGTACTAAAATCGATGTTTGCTGATAATGGCCAACTTTGTCCAAGTCTGTACATATTATCTTATTGGCTGAGAACTCACTGGGTACCTACTTTTCAACATTCTGTTTTACCTTAGGCCGCTTTTTTTCAGAAGCTAAAATTTCCTTGTAAGCGACATGAAGTGATTAAAAATCTACTGTTCTAGCTGACCTCACTGAAAGGATATTATCACAAGGCTTTCTGCTTAAGAGTATTAGCACTTGCATTGATGACACTGAAAAGCCCAGGTTTTACCCTTTCATTGACGTCAGTAGAAATGTAAGGCTGGTTTACACAGAAGTAAACCAATAAGGATGTACTGCATTATACAATTACTAAAAGATGTCTTCTTTCATTGTCTTGATTTATGAGTAACTCATATGGTCCCAGGACAAATTCTACACTGTGCTTTAATGACTTCTATTGTTGCCTCTTAAACCTGAAGAAAAATGGATCTCTATAGCTCATGTCATGGCTCTTACCAAGCAGGATTCCCACCAGAGCGGGGAAGAAGTTAGAGTAAGGAGTGTAATACTAGGTCTTGACAATCCCTTCTAGTAATGGAGAAGACTGTAGAAATAACTCATGTTATTTTTACAAGTGCAATGAATCAATTGTTTACTTATTATGCAGTGTCACTTTCCACTTCAATTACAGCTAAATTGCTTGGTTAAAGTCAAGGAAAAAAAACAAACATTAATTTTTGGGAGCTTAAGGCTGTATCTTAGGAAGGAGATAATTTAACTCTAATTTTTAAAAAAAGCTTATATCTTACTTTTACTTCTGTAACTTTATATTGCATTGTGCTGAGTTTTCCCAGACAGGAAAAGAAGGAAATGTCTGTTTGTAGAAAAGTGGAGTTAGCTCAAACTAGATTACAACAAACTGGGTTTTTTCCATTTTTTTTTTTAATGACGTTTCAGCTCCATGGAAAGTGATAATGGCTGCCTGTGATTACAGCAGACACTTAGTGATAAGTAGGCATGTTTTAAGTACTGTTAGTAAATGCAGAGTTCCAGCTTGGAGCTTCATTCAGTTCTTATCTCTATATTGTCAGAATCTATTCAATGATGGTATCCAATCTACCCTGCTAAAGGAGAATTACAGTAAGTTGCATGGAACAGTGATCTTTTGTCCTATTCTGTCCTTGCTGTCTATTAGTATAGTATGTTCTCTGAGGAGTAGATTCCTAGGTGCTTCTTACTATGTTAGCAATAATTAGTGAAACTTAAGGTAAATGGACCTTGTGTATTCAGAAGAGAAAAAAGAAAAAGCAGCAGAATGGAGAGAAGGTGATAAAAGTATTTTTATGTAGAAAAGCTAATATTCTATACCTGATCTTAATAAATATACCATGCAATTACATCCATTTCTGCCTTCTAGCACTATTTCTGCAAGTATAATTAGATTTCAGAACAGTGAACTAATCTTTGTGTCCGAGTGTCAGACTACAATTATCCTGATTCTTCTCCTAGTGAAATTAATGAAAATTTTATCACTGACTTAGTGGGAACAAAGTTAGGTCTACCCTTAACCTTTGTCATAGCTGTCTACATATGGAGGTGACTAAGCTGCTGAGTAACTGAACATTACTCACTACTCCAAAGTGCAATTCTCTAAGATGTCATCACTCCCTTGACAGATAGCTATTAGAGTAAAGTTTCCAAGTCTGCTGTGTTAATCTGTCCCCTCTGAGATCAAACATGGCACCTTCTATATTAAGAATGACAACATCTTAACAGGGCAGTTAGTTATTCAGGACGCTTGGAATCACTTGTATGTCTTGTGCTGTGTTTATCTCCGCCTAAAGCCCACACCTGCTATTCTAAAAAACAACAGAGAAATACCGAGATTTGCAAGAAAATATGCCAGTTTTATTGAATCTGGTCTCAGTTCATCAGAGCATTTTGCTAACCTAAGCAATCCATATCATCAATAAGCAGTGCTGCACCAAGAAAAGGAGACCTTGTCAAACCTGGAAGAGTAGGTCAAAACTCTGATTTTTTTGGTATCTTTGAAGAGTTCTTACAGGTAAAGAGGTATCAAAGTTCATATGGCCAGTGCTCACACCATTGCAAATGTTTTGAAAACTGGTACTTTAGTTATAGATTCATCTCCTGGAGACAGGGTAGAAATGTGACTTGAGTTGAAATGCAGAGGCTTTAAAAACAGCAGCTCTTCTCCCTTTCCCCCGGCACAATTTGTGTGTGAATGTGTCTGTTTGTATTTAGAATAATTGAATGATCTGGGAGCCTTCATTCATTTTTTTTTGTTTGGTTTGGGGTTTTGTGTGTTTTTTTTGGTGTGTGTTGTTTGGTTTGGTTTTTTTTGGTGCTGTGGGGTTTTTTTTGTGTGTGTGGTGTGGTTTGAGACAATTTTTATGTAATGCATATTATGATAGTATCACTAAGGTCAGAAAAAGACCTTCAAGATCATAAAGTCCAACTGTCTACTTAATAGTATCATACATTATATAAAGAATGAGACGATGGGTTTCTTTGCAGCAATGCAAATAAAACAAAATGATAAAGCAGAAGGACATGAGAAATAAACAGTGAACATCCAAGTATTCTAGATTTACCTCTAATTAGATTAATGAGGGTTTTCATAGTTTTCAGCATTTTTTTCCTTCACTGTTGATTCCTAAGCTTCTCCTTACAGGCTTTTTGTTGCTTCATGAATGACCATGTTTCTTTAGATCAAAATCCACGAATCTTTCAAGTTCTGTTGCAAATCCTATGGAGGAAAAAAAAAAAAATTTATTTCTCTCATTTAGCAGCCATTAGGGTAAGATTCTCACCAAAGTAAACATAATGCATCTGAGATCTGAGTATATGATTCTTTCTCAGAGCTGTGGTGGACTCATCATAATTTTACAGGCCATGTTACTGCATAAGAACTGTTCTCACGTTTGGCTGTATTCTTCTAAAGCACTATGTGATGAAACTCCTGGGTGAAACTGGCAAATTGTCAATCTCATCCGTCACTGTTATCAGCAGCATAAGTGGACCACTGCAAAACAGCGTGTTCCCAGCAAGAACATGAATCTCGTGCTGAATATCGTTCAAATTGATTAAAAAAAAACACAACCAACAAAACATTTAAGTAATAGGATTAAAGTGTTCATTCTTCATCTTAATAGAGTTTGGCAGAATATTTTCCTCTGTATAAAACTCTGACATCATCTGCAGTATAGATGTAACATTCAGCTTTCTTTTCAATACTAACAGAAAAAAACCCACCTTGTAAAAATTATAAGGATGTGTAGGACTGAAAGGGGCTAAGATTGTTGAAGTTCCATGTTGAGCTGCATAGGCTACTTGTAACTTGTGTTCACGTGAAACTTTTCAATAAGGCTTTTTTTGCACATTGCACAAAGCTTAGTATTATATTAGCAGAACTAATGGAAACGAGGAGAGGAGAGAATACAATAGTGGACATTTAGTATGTAAAATAATCATAATTTTAAAAAATCCTACTTTTCCTCTTTGCCAGCTGTGTATTCAGCTAGAGTGCGGCATAAAACTGACACTCATGATACTCCATGTGAACTGTGATGGTAGATACTGTGAACTGCTAGCTTACAATGCATCACCAAAACAAGTTGTCAGTCTTGTCCAGAAACTGAGAATTTTTGCCATGAACTGGGTTATAAAGACAGAGTTAAAAGTATTTTCTATTTATAAACTTCTGTGACAAGTATTGATCACATTTCAAGTGAGAGTTTGTCTATAGAGTTCTTAAAACAGGATTTTCTTGCATGCACTATTCTCAGCTTTGTATATTGCAGAGAAAATACTAAAGCCTAATGATAAAATGTTATCACTGACAGAAAATAGTCTTCAGACTCCCAGATGACAGCTTGCAGGCTCTCCTAATATATGGAAGTCCCAGGGCCCTTTCTATAAATATCTAGGACCATATGTTCCTATATCACTGAAACATCAGTAAATTCTTTTCTGTTATATCCCTTTGGAAAAGTGGGGCACTAGCATCATAGCAGGGGCATCTAAAAAATCCAAGACAAGACAGTGTAGACAATAAGTTCTGTACTGTATGCCATAACAGAGCATCCATCGGCCCTTTCAATTGGGCTGATGGATTCTGGGGTCAGGATTTAGGAGTATTTAAATCATAGATTTGCTTAATAACAGTGCTGCAACCAGAACTGCCTTGCTGCAGGAGGGCCCAAACTGCCTTCTGTGCTCATTGTTCCTTCAGAGGACCCTGTGCAGCACTTTTAGCCCATAATCTGCTTCTGTCCTCTAGGAGTCAGAGGCTGGGGGTTTCACTCTGACTGTTTTCAGGTAAATCACAGTTGGTTTCCCTGATATTTTGGTTGAATTATGATTAATTACATGGTGAAAGATTGAAATTTAGTCCCATGAAAATAACTATGGAGGAAGTATGGAGGAATGCAATACTGATGTAAAAATATAAATAGAGTGAATGTTTCAAATCAAAGTCCAAGTTAGTTACATTTGAGAAATCAGTGCTTATAAAAACTGTGTTGAGAGTCAAATCCTTCTACTAATCCAATACAATTTTTCTGTACTGGAAAATAAAACTGCATTCTGCAACTGATATCAGAAGCTTATTCCTCAAAGGAGGACCTTAATAGCACTGAACTGAATATAATTCCTAGGTTATTCCTACTCATAGGCTGCCTGCATCAGTTTGCGCTAATGACTCTTCCTAGTGTCTTCTCTTCTCTAAGAGGAGATAATAGTTTTTCCCCACTGCACAGAAATGCTGAAGAGCAATACATTAAGAGTTATTAGCAGGCAAAAGATTGTTTCCCTGACCTTATCCTTAAGAATCCTATTGATTTACATATATGAAGTTTCCTTAATCCATATTAACAAAATCCTCCATGTACTTCAATCTTCTGACCACTGGTTGAAGAAGTCATACTCCAACTTTAGAATGATAGTTCTTTATACTTAGTTCTGTCTGACTTGCTCTGTCAAGCTCTAGTATTGCATAAACATTTCTGGCTGGATCAATAGGGGGAAAAAGCCCAAACAAACCAGCCCTGAGGGGATCTCTTATAATAATAATAATGAGTCTTCTCTCCTTTGCCACTAAAGCTGGAATCATGGGTAAAACATTAAGTGGATATATTCCAAGTTTCAAAAATATATTAATAGCCTTGAAATGGTTTAGTCTCAAGGACAAAGGGTCCCTCAAAAACACCCTTGAATTTTTACTGGCAGCTACAGAAGGTTGCTGTTAAAAGTAAGTGCATACAAAAATGAAAAATCATCTACTTGGATCACTGGTCAGGAAGTTTGGGTGGACATGAGGAAGCTCTTGTGCTATCATTCCATCTCCGTACCTACCTTGCGAATGAACCAGGAAGCTTATCTCTGGTGTTAGCAACCCTAAATGCGTTCTTATCAAAATAACTTAAACCTTTTTATCAGTTACTCTTTTTAGAGAGGCAAAAAGCCTTAGGATGAAACTGGAGATAGCATTGCTCTTGCATCTAGCTGCAGTACAGTGTCTGCTCTTAAGCAGCTGTTCTTGAAGACTGTGCCAATGTGGTTTGCCATAATAGGCTTCTTAAACAATTTATGTTATCAAATAATGTTGAGATATGGCCTACTAGCTATAGAAGGTATCTGGGAATCAAGAAATACTTGGAGCTTTGTTTCCGCCAGACTCATTCTACATATCAGTAGGCAGGTTATCTATGACTGAAGTTAACTAGCTTCTGTTGACCTCAATTGAATTATAAATGAGCACCTAAATAACCAGGCACCTCAGTTATTGAAAAATATAATAATTTTATGTCTGCTTCCTGTAATATTGTAGGACTTGCATAAGTAAATTTCTCAATCTGCTTTGAATATATAATTGTTATTATTCAGGCTTCTGATGAGATAGTGCAAGCCACTGCAGTTCCACAAACAGCAGCATTTTATATCAAATTCAGAAGGCTAATAATGACATTTAAATGAAATAATGAAGTAATAAAATAATGAAATTCTTCTAGATCTTTGGGACATATTTCCTTGTTGTTACATGGTGTAATCTTTCCATCATCACAAGCCAAAGTAAAATCAAATTAGTGAAAGGTTTGCCTGACATCCTTTGGCAGGCTGAAAGTTAACTCATTTTCAGATTGATTTAAATATGAAATTGAATAAGCAGAGCTAAAAATATTTCTGCAGTACTGCATTGGTGAAAAGCAATAAACCCTCTTATGACAGATAGTCTAGGGAAGAATGGACATCAAACTCTGAGAAAACTGTAACCGATTTCTTTTTTTTTGCTGTTACCATGGAAATGGAGCTACAAACACTTGTGTTTAGACTGTATAGTCCTCATGAAATACAGCTTGTCAGTTGTTTTTATAAGATGTAAACCCTTTTGACTCCATGGATGCGGAACAGCTCCTAACAAGGAGAAAGGAGAAGGTGATTGTTATAAATGGGATGTGTGTGTGCAGTGCCTCATCAGTCCTCAAAATAACAAGGCAAAGCCATTATGGAGGCCTCATTCTAATTTAAACATTCATTTGTTTGTGCTAGCATTAATGTGTTTCTTGGGTGAATTTGTTTAGATTTTGTGCCTCTTAAGCCATATGACTGTATACTCAAAATATGTGGATACAGTCATGCAACTTGGTTCCCTCACTGCATTACTTGCTTTTCTATGAGGAAACACCATGCACTCTATAATCTGTTTAAAATAAGATCGTTATTTTAAGTGACCTTTTCCTACCCATTTTACATCTTTGCATGCCTGAGGGATTCCCTTTGGAGTTCTGATAAATAGAACAACAGTAAGCTTTATTCTGTGCATTAGAGTTGCTGTTACAATGTGAGCTGAACAGGCAGTTAAGGTTGGAGTAAGACGCTGGGGAAAATGCAGCACTGATTTTCAGTATTCCCAAGAATGTGAAAGTGTGGAGTTTAGCCTTTTCAGGGAGAAAACCGAGGCTGTCAGTCCAAACCACAGGCATGTAGAGGATTTTTAGGCACCTTCATGTAAATGAAACATGTTTTCATCAATTGTCACTTGAAGATCATATACCTGAGATTCGTTTCCTGATCTCCTAATTTAAATTTGCCGGTTGTCATACGCATTTTCCTGATGCATTCCAATGTGCAACACACAGCAAATCTGCTTTTCATAATGAACCTGTGCACACAACAGCATTTCGACAAATGCAGAAGAGAAGGCTGTATTTAATGGGATTATTTGTAAACCTAAATTAATCACAGATTTGTAGTATCTAAACCTATGTGCCTAATCCAAATGAATTAACCAGAGTACATTCAACACTGTGGGAGAATCTTATCTCATCTGAGCTGAATGATTTTGAAAATCAGAATCTCCTGATTTATCTTAGAAATGATCCGAGGATAACTCACATTGAGGAGTTTTTGGAAGGAAAATGGCATCTGGAGCTACCTGGGCATTTTCCACAATTGCAATTTCCACTACTGCTTTGACTTGCATGATAATTGCTGAGATGGGGTATGTCAGCACAGGGCTGTCTACAAATAGGAGAAACTTGCCTTTTAACTCTCTTGCAAAAGCATGACAGCTGGTCTAGGAGCAAAAATTAAACTCCCTTTCCATTTAATTGCTGCTAAATAATTAGAGCATCTACTTCATCATGGGGATATTTCTGTATTCTTGACTTGTGTATTTTTCTGTATTTATTTACTGACAGTTCAGTTTTGTTACTGACAGTGGTAGTAAAATGGTGGGCTTAATACCTCTGCTGAGCCTGTTAGAAGGGAAGAATTCAGGTTGTTCCTGTGACAGTTCTGTACCATATTTTCCATGATACTTCTGTGTCTTTTAGAGGTTTGATTGTACTGATCACTTGCTGCTGATAATGCTGGGTTACTGGCTACTAAATCTTCACTTTAAGGTGACTGCAGCATCTGCTGCTGGAAAGGAAATGACACATTGCCAGGAGAAGACCCTCAAGCAGCCCTGAATGAGATGTGCCAGGAACACCTCTTCCCAGACCTTCTGGGCTTTGTGGAGGGCAGCTGCTGTGTTGAGGGACAAATGAAAGAGCATGTAGGCAAATGAGAGACGGACACCTAGACATCATACCAATCTTCTTCTGTCTAGGCAGTGCTGTGACCAGTGTTCACTATCACTTATCTGAGGTGATGGTTGTTTCCATGACAATTTGCACAGCATAGAGCATGGGACACTCCTTTGTTTTTGCAGGCAGTCAGGGGGAAGAGCTTTCAAAAGTTGGATTTAGGAAATTCTTCCTTCTCATTTCCAGTGGAGGGGCCCATTCAGACAAGCTAACATAGTTACACCAGCTCCTAAATCCTTAAGCATCAGGCATCCTGATCTGCCTGGCATGCCAGTGTGATGGGTGTTACTCTCTAAGGCTGGACAGAGATGATGTCAGGCTTGATTCATGATAACCAGTGTTTCTTTTGTCCCTGAGAACATCAGGCATTTTGTCACTGAATTGCAGGCTGCCTCCTACCTTTTACTCTACCTGGTTTCTCTGAGAGCAGAAGGTAGGCCTTAACAAACTGTTCTGTATGGACCTTTTCTCTAGTTCCAGAACTTTGTTAGATTACCTTTCTGCTGCTTCTGTACAAGTAATCTCATTGACTGGAGTTGGGAATGTCAGGAGTGGGAGGGGACATAGAGCTTAAGTTTGTATTAAAAGAGCCTGGCAGGGGGATGTAGATTTATCTTTGAATGTTCTTTCCTCCTATATTTCCACTGGGTTGGTGATGCAGCTTTCTGTAATGATTCTGTAGTGACTAATATCTGAAAGCCATAGAAATTTCTCTGAACTTCTGAATGAGGGAAGATCTGCTCTTCTGTTATCATGAGGGAGGCAGAGGATGGCTTTGCTTTTGTATCAGAGGGTGAGATTTATATGGGGCTGCTGTGTAAGTACAGAAGCAATAGCAACCAGCAGGGAGAAGTTAGGAAAGCCTGGTATTTTTCAATCTGTTTACCCAAAACATACACGGATGATGTGTTTCATTGTTAAACTCTTCCCAAAACAAAGGAAATCAACTGAGTGACAGCTGTATTTTAGACATTAGAGGTGCAATATTAGACTAGAAGGCTGGAAAACATCAGATTTCACCTGAAAACTTATTTGGTGGAGTTTGTTGCTTAATTTGACGCACATTTTCAGTGTAAGTTTAGTTAAAACAGCCTTCATGTAACCTAAAAAACTAGCTGTCCATATAAGTCATTTTTTTCTGACTGTTACTCTGACCTTAGCCTTTATCTAAAACATAAACAAGGACCTTCCTAAGTGATGGCCACCAGCTGTTCTTCCAGGAGAAAAAAACTCTTTTCCCTATTCCATGAAAACATTTTAAATTACTGTCTCAGCCTTGGATTTGGTTTTAAGTGGCCTTCCCATTATGGTGGTCAGCCTTACATAGCATTTGAAAAAGTAAAAACAAGTGAAAAATACATTGAGGACCAGTTTACAGACTTGAGTTTTTAATTTCTTAAATAGCTGGTTTCCATGCTATTGCCTGAAGAATATGGAGAGGTGACCAGGAATGCATCTCTGTGTGCTGTTCTAACGCAGTGCAGTGGCATACATTTTAACAGAGCATTGCAACATGTGTTAGCTTCTTAATAGATGAGATTGCTCTGCCTTCCTCACTCATTCCATTATAGCTTCTGAGCTGCATGTTCTACTTTTATATTTCCAGGAGATGTTTCTCTGTATAAAAAGTCATTTTCAACATGTCTAAAACGGGACAATCTGCTATAGGGCCAGCCCATTGAAGCCCAAACCAAGACTTTAATCCTTCAGTTAATATAACATGTGATTATAAACTTTTCAGGCTGGATAATCTCTTTTGGGGGAGCAGACATTTAGCCTTTGTAGTTCTCTTCGACAACATTTGACATTATTTTTTTTATATAGTTTTTTAAAGGAAAGTAATTTTTCCCAAAATCTTTTTGCTTCATTTCCCTTCCTCTTTTCTTTCCTATTGATGAAAAACAATACACAAGTTTGTTGACACAATTCCAAGTTATGGGTGTAAAAAAAAATCTTTGTAGATTTATTTCATCCCCTAGCCATACATATTGACTTATTTTAGACGCACTTTCCAAAATTTTCTATGGCTGTTACATTAGTATGGACTTAGTCTTTCATACAGCACACAATGACTGCAGGTGCATGAAACAAACTTTCAAAAGACCTTTCATGCACTTCAAAATATAACTAATCCAACCTGTCATTATTGGTGATGCAACGTGTGGGTGCACACAGTGCGTAAGGCAGTGTTTTTCAAGGATAACAATTTGTATGTTCTCAGCTGTACTTTATAATCTGCAGATTCAATAAAAATCTTACAAAATAAAACTTTGCATTTTGGATTTTATTCGCTTAAGAGGTGAGGATAGGAGTCATCTGGGGAGCATCGTCTGGTGGTAGGTACATTGGGATACAATCTAGTAGAAAGCTTTCTGCCTGCAGTGACAGAAAATCTTAGCATTGTTCAGATCATTATGAAGTACTACTCAGAGTGAGTAATACCAAGGTATTACATTTCTATTGCTGAGGTAACAATCAGAACTGAAAACCTGATGGAAAATTTGACATTGGATACTACTAAAGGGCCGTTTTTCATATGAAAAAACGGAAGTTCTGTAATATGACAGCTGCTGCGTTGTGTGTTGTTGTTTCTCTACTGTGTATCAATTTGATTATTCAGAGCTTTATCACTGGAGTGGTGCAGAGTTCAAGACTTTCTTTTTGTGCTAACAGCACTTAAACAGCTCTCCAAACCCAGAGCGTATTTCTAACTCTAAAAGAGCTGGTACATCCTGAAGCCTCTAAAAACATTCCTTCCTTTAATTCACATGCTTGTCTGCTTTCTACATGATCTCATAATAGATAACTGACTTGTGTTTCCTAAGGATTAAGGTCTATAATTGTTCAAACACTTCAGTACAAAACAAGGGAGAACTCCACAGATGTATCTTACCCTCTGCAGATGAAGAAATAGACCATGTCCTTGAATCCATCTAGAATATATGGTCTGAAGGTTGGCTTGGGGTCTGTGTGGGAATTTTATACTGTAACTCTGCGTTTGGTGTGGAAGTGTCATCTGAGTCAGTGGCACAGCCAGACACAAAGGATAATCCAGGTTTAAAGACTGCAAATTGGTTTTGGTAGCACAGTAATTTATCTAAAACACAGTAGGGTTCAACATGACAAATACTTTTTTTAGACAGATTTGTTTTCCTAGAGACCATCTGCTTACCCTGAAAATATTATAGGCATTTTGTATGAGAGTTTGGTGGGTTTTCTTCAGGTAGAAAAGACAGAGCAGTTTGTACCTTCCCATACTTATTGTGTTCAAGCTAATTCTGCATTCTCTGTCTAATAGTTTCTAATCTTAAACTTAAATCCTGTATATTTTTTAATCCTAGGGCTGCCTCAGATACCGACAGTAAATGAGATAACACTAGCAAGAGTGAATTTATAGCACCTCTTCTTTGAGGCGTTCAAGGGTCTTATAGTATTTATTATCCCTGCTTTGTAGGCTTGAATTTGCCAGCTCTCATGGTATTTGTTTTGTGCCCTACTAACCCATTTGCTGGTAGTTATGATTAGGCTAGTACTGGAACAAGATCCTTTTTTTTCATTGTACAAAAAACGTTAAAAGTGTGGCCTGGGGTATTAAGGCACAGGTGGTTCTTTCCTTATTGCTATTTAAACCCTTTGGCTCAGCTGTGAATTATTTTTTACAGACTGCATATCTTGCATTAGGCCTCTGTCTTGGAAATATATGGGAAAGGCACAGAGAGCTTCTTACTGGTTTTGTTCTTAAACTGTCAGAAAGAAGTCTTAACCTAAGACCTTGGGGTCAAATAATTTACTAGGTTGTATGTTATGTTTGTATGTGTGATATGTGGAAGGAAGTCAACCTTAAGAACATGCCAAGTGAGAGAGTCTTCAGGTACCTGTGTGTGTGTCTCCACGTGTCAGCTAAACCTCCTGGTGACAGACTTCACAAAGTTACAAAACTGCAACAAAATACTATGTTTTCTACAAATGTCAGAAATGATGGGCACCCCATCTTCTGCAGCGCCCGATCACTGCAAATAGGGTGGAGTACTTCATCCTGGATTGATGGTGGTTCTTTTTGATTTGCATTGAGATCAGTTATGGCCCAAGAAACATAGCCATCGATCAAATGTGCGTTGAAGCCTAGGCCTTTTGCTATGGATTTACTCAGGGGTGACAATATTTTTAAAACATTCTTCTTTTAACAGCTGGTGTGAGTGAAATAGAATTATCTTGTCTCTAGCAAGAGTGTACAGCTGACAACAAATGGGTACACAGTAGAAGTAGCTGTCTTTGTGGTCAAAAATAGCCAAATTCTGCCTTTGTGTACATGCCAATGTAAGTGAATTTTCCAGACACAGTGAAGGATTTCCATCATAGTGTGTGCAGTCAGGTAACATTTGCTAAATGCAAACTGAATGGTCTTGTCAGGATCATATGGTTTGACCTGCATGGAGAATCCCGAAGGACCTGCAAATTTATTCGTCAAAAATGTGTCCATCTCTTCTCATGAAGGATAGTAGAGATTCAACAATGTTTTGCAGGATTGTTTTGAGGAATAAGCATTAGTAAGGCAATAATTCTATACAGTGTATTCCCATTAATAGTAAAGTGGAGACTGGCCATGTAAGGGTTAATATTTGTCACAGTAGTAATATTTAGAAAAGACTAGGAAAGAACTGCTACACGCAATGTCAGTAAGGTAGCACTATGGATTGTAACACTGCATTTCTCCACCTGTGTTTTTTTCTTTGATCTCAAGAGGTTTTGTTACAGATTAGAGCAAATGACAAGTACCCATTAAAATTCATTTAGCCTTCACACTATAGATCTTTCTGCTGCTGTGGCATGAAGTAACTTTTTGTCTCCCCTACAAACATACGGAAATATGCAAACCTTTTATAATGTCTACAATACAATGAATGTTGCTGTTAAAAGCCACCTCTGAGACATGACACAAAACAGCATGACCAATGGAAGCCAAATGAATACATTGAGGAAGTCGTCATGCTGAAGGTGACTAAGTATTTCAGAAGAAAAGACTTCTTGTTGTTATTGAAGGATCTTACTCTCTGGTTTATAGCTCATTTTCATCATTATAAGCAGTCAGAGCTCAGTGGAGTTACTCCTAGTTTTTAACAACGTGAGAGGAATATAGTACCAAATAGGTCATATTCTCTGTGGATTGCTGCCTCTCATCATGACTGCCTGACATCTGTGCTGGCTTTAAAATACTTCCTGTTTCATGTAGGAGCCTTTTATACCATTTGTATTTGCTGTGTAGGGGAGAGGAAAATTAATCGCAGTCTAAATCCCTTTGGGATGCATTTAGATATGACTAAGAGGAGTTCTAAAAATATATTAACATGCCTTAAAGGTATATTGTGAAAAAAGAACAATTTAATATATGTTTGCAGGCAAAGATGATCTATACGTTGAGTGTACCTTTACAGGGTCACCTCAAGGAAATAGCGTACTATCTTCTGTCACCACTCCAGTCTTTCAAGGGTGATGTCCATAATGTGCTATCCAAGATGATATAAACCCACTTTTTTACCTTTGTGGTTTACACACATTCTTCTGCATTATAGACTATGTTGACAAGTAAAATATGATGTACCTAAGTCTGTTCCTTTTTGATATCAGTAGACCACAAGCAGATTCAGAGCTAATTTAATAGACTCTCTTGCTGGGAAGCTGGACAAATCCCTTCAGTTTCACTTTCCAGAATGTTTTCAAAAGATGAGTGACATGCCCTTTGCTTACTGTTTGAAGCATTAGAGTTCGTGCACTGAAACAGTGATCACAGTCATAGAATCATAGTAAGGGTAGGTGTTGGAAGAGACATCTGGAGATTGAGTCCAACCCCTCTGCCAGAGCTGGATCACCTAAGGCAGACCAAAAGTGCCTCATTAGATACCACAGCTCCCAGTTATGAGATAATTCAGAACAGTGGACAAGTTCAAGAAGTGGGACCATGTGAACCAAGTGCAAGGTCCTGCACCTGGCAAACCCTGATATCAATACAGGCGGGGGGATGAAGGAAAAGAGACCTGCCCTGCAAAGAAGGACTTGGGGCTACTGGTGGATGAAAAGCTGGATGTGAGCTGGAAACATGTGCTCACAGCCCAGAACCTAATAGCTTCCGGGGCTGCATCAGAAGAAGCATGGCCAGCAGGTCAAGGGAAGGGATTCTTCCCCACTGTTCAACTCCGGTGAGACACCACCTGGAGCATTGTGTCAGGCTCTGGAGTCCTCAGCACAAGAAAGATACAGACCTGCTAGAGTGGGTCCAGAAGAGGCCACAAAAATGATGATCAGAGGGCCGGAACCCCTCTGCTGTGAGGACAGCCTGAGAGAGTTTGGGTTGTTCATCCTGGAGAAGAGAAGGCTCCGGGAAGACCTAATTACTGCATTTCAATACTTAAAGTGGGCTTATAAAGAAAGGTGGGGACACAATTTTTAGTAGGGTCTGTTGTGATAGGACAAGGGGTGGCGGTTTTAAACTAAAAGAAGAGAAATTCAAACTAGAGAGAAGGAAGACTTTTTTCTTTTTCTTTTTTTTTTTTTAATGAGGAGGGTGAGACACTGGAACAGTTTGCCCAGAGAGGTGGTAGAAGCCTTATCCCTGGAAATATTCAAGGTCTGGTTGAATAGAGCTCTGAGCAGATCAGAGCTCTGAGCTCTGATCTGGTGGAAGATGTCCCTGCTTACTGAGCTGGGGGGGTGGAGGGGGGGTTGGACTAGATGACCTTTAAAGTTCCTTTCCAACCCAAAGCTTTCCATGATTCTATGAATTTCTTTCACAAAACAGAATTATCAAGAGTTTGGCCCTATTTGATCAGCTGAAAATAGGTAATTTTCTTTCTGTTTCTGACTTAACATCCTGAAGATTTACACTTATTTTCCCCCTTTTTCTGACAACCAGAATCAATTTAAAATAAAGACTTACATACACCAGCAGCTTAAAAAAAACAGCCTAACAATGTTAGGCTACCTGACCCTATATGAAAGTCCTGAAATCACCCCTACTTACATATTAAATTACTGTCTCCTTCTGACTTTTTATGTTTGGCTAAGCAATATCATTTGCTGTTCAGAAATATGTTGGGAAGTTTATCTATAGAACTAATGATAGAACAATCCATGTTTCTAAAATAGTCTTCTTTTAACCTCCTTATCTCTTCCCTGACATTTCTTACTGAGCATCAGTGAGCAGGCAGCTTTGTACTGACATCTGAAAGCAAGTCTACAGCAGCAGTGTGCAAAAGGCTATGGAACAATTAGTCACATGGTTTCTATATTTTCTCTCTTTGTTTACTGTGTTCATAATGCCAAATGGCAAATTAAAAGAATGCCCTAATCCTGAAGAGTAAGGCATGGTATTTCTCCTTCCCACATGGATGGTTGTGATTATCTTTGGGGAGCAGAGACATTTTAGATTTGTTCTTTTGGTATTCAGTTTTAATATTCTCTCTGGGAGAGCAAATAATTTCTGATTGTTTTAGTGTAAACACCATATAATTTATATGAACAGAATTATTTTAAGGAAATGGAGATGTTTAATTAAATTTACAAAGATTAGCACGTGATCTGTAAAACCTTTGGCTTTGAGGAGAAAAGGCTGCAAAGGTTGATGCTACCTTGCTATGTTTGCTAACAACTACAGAGAAAACATCTTCAGCCAACACTGGCATATTACCTTTTTTCATCTTTTACTTCTGTGGCTATGGTCATGGAATTCAATTCTGGATGCTCATATTCATCTTTCTGAACACCAATTGTTTTAAAACATGTTTGATAATAGACATAATGTTACCAGAGCTGTAGGAAAACCTCTATTATTAATAAAAGGCATGTGATTTTAAATTTTAAATTAATAAAAATCTTAAAATATTTAAAATACTGGGGAAAGAAATAAACTGAAATGTGGAGATAAGCACCTTTGTCACTCCTATCTGAATTTCTGTCCCTCGTATCCCC
>JANHFX010014663.1:0-49393 GCA_027560015.1 Chloroceryle amazona
TCAGCCAGAAAAACAGTTGGCTGTAACATGAGGTGCATGATATTTCAGAGTTATTGGCCACTCATAGGAAGGGGAGACCATCAGGTCTATGTCCCATATGTACTGAGGGCTCCAGAACTGGACACAATATTCGCGGTGAGGTCTGACCAGAGCAAAGTGGCAGAATTACCTCTCTCGATCTTCTGGCCACACTTACTTTGATGCGGCCCAGGATGCAATTGACCTTCTGTGCTGCAAGCATGCATTGTCTGCTCATGTCCAGCTTCTTGTCCACTGGTACCCCCAAGTTCTTTTCCATGGGAGTGCTTTCTATCACCTCCTCCCCCAGCCTGGATTGATAGCGGGGATTGTTCTGGCCCAGGTGTAGGACCCTGCACTTGCTCTTGTTGAACCTCAGGAGGTTCACCTGGGCCCATCTCTCCAGCTTGTCCAGGTCCCTCTGGTGACATCCTGTCCTTCTGGTGTATTGACAGCACCACTCAGCTTGGTGTCATCTGCAAACTTGCTAAGCACTTCTGCTCAGAGAAAATAGCTTTTACAGGTTTCTTACGACAAATTTATTATGAACAGTGTTTTGCTACAATGAGAAAAAAAATAAAAGAAATCATGTTTGTAAAACTGGAAAATGTTATTTAAGCACTTTTACTTAAAACAATTTTCATTACTGCCGAACAGAGCCCAGAATTGTTAACTGAGCTCTGGATGTTTTTTGCCTCTGTATTCATTCAAAACTATGTCACCTGAAAGATTTTTTTTTTTTTTAGATCGATGATACTGTGATATCATTCTTTTATTTTTGTTTTTCTATTACTTCAGGGATTGCATTTCACATATCTAGCTTTTGTATTTTTAAATAATTCAATTATTTGGTCAAGAAACTTAGTCATTAGCAACTGTTATGAGTGATGCATAGCAAATATTTGTAGTGCAAGCAAAATATTGCACATTTTATTGTAGTTAGGGAGTGGGGTGGGAGGGGACCCTTGAAGGAAAATGTTGAAATGCTAAATGGAAGAATTACCATCCCAGAAAGGATAGTAGGAAATAAAGCAGGCAACCTACAGAGAAGGATACATCCCAGAAAGCTATATCTTAAAGGTAAGGGACTATCAGACTTAAGCAAAAAATGTCAAAACTCAAACACAATTATATTTTAGGCAGGAAATTAAAACTGTTAAAAATGGTCTTTTAGTCCCAAGATAAAATGGTGTCTCCATGCTTTCACAGTTAAGGATGAAATTAGAGCAGATCAAGATATTGCCCCTGAAAGAAAGGAATACATGAACTCCATTTTCAGTAAGGGTGATAACATGGAGCACAAGGATGGAGATAAGGTAACTACTGAAAATGAAAATAACCATATATGAAGAAAATGTAAATTTTCAGTCATAATAAGGAAGAATTTCCATTCCAGAATACTGAATTTGCAATGAACCTGCTTTTTGAAAAAATAGAATATTAAATCTACCAAACTGAATGTAGTATTACATAATAGGTAGCTAACAAATATACTGAGGTAGGAAACTATTGAGCTGTTGCTTTGACTTAGAAACCTCTAAGACCATAATAACTACTCCAGGAAAAAAAAATTTAGACTTTGAGGTAGGGGATGAAAAGCAGATTACTGAAGTCTGATTATGAAAAACTGTATTTATTGTAGGTTGCATAGAAAAAAATAAAAGTATGAAACACATACCAAGAAAGTTCACCTCCATTTTCCTATTGAAATTGATTCTTACATCTAATAGAGTTAGCATACATTTTTGTAGAAAAAGATTCATGACCTAAGTAATGCATTCTTTCATGCATGCATTCTGCTTAAGGCAATTATTTCTATGTCTTTTAAACTATTTTAGACTAAAAAAAGAAATAGGGAATTAATATAGGTACATTAATGACTTGTTCTTATGTCTTGTAACTGCAGAACATAACTTAGTTCTATATTTTACACCTGTAACTGTTTAATTATTAAAATAATTTTATTTTTTTCAGGCCTATCTCATATATTTTTCCTTAATGTCCACAAAGAGAAGTGCAATTCTGACAGACGTGTCCTGGTAGAACTATCTGTAGTTATTAATTGCTGTAATAGATACACTTTTTTGGATGTCCATGTCAATTCAGAGTATCAAAAAGAGAAATATCTTGCTGGGGATTTTTAGAGGAACTGTAGTGCAAATCATGTAAAAGCTGGTTTACTTTTTTGTCAAAAAAGGCAAAGGGAATTCTACTTCCAAAGGGAACAATTAACATACTTGTAATACAGAGTCAAGAGCAAGACTGTCCCTGTTCTTTAAAGCTAAATGTAGCTGACTTTGCTCTATGCAAGTTATTTAACAAATATTTTTCACTTGTTTCCCTCATTTTTATAATTAAATCTCACACTTACTCTCTGTAGGAAGCTTTACTTTTTTTTCAGATAGCAGAAAACCAGGGAATGTCTTTTTCCTGAATATATTGCTGGTTTTATACACTCATGGTTTACAACCACTGATTTTCCTTTAGTTACACATTACAGCTTTTCTGCTTTAAGCAGAGTTTTGTGCATTCTCATTTTCTCAGATATTAAGAATTGTCTAGCTAGAACAAATTAAAGGGGTTTAGCTATCTTATCCTACACAATTCTCTGCTTACAGATTTTGATACTCTTCGAGTTCCCTGACATATATGATATTTTGACATAAATGTTGTCATACTTTGACATATATATAGTATTAAACACATAGAAAGTGCTATGTCTCCAGCACATCAACACTTCCCTCAGGTTCTGAAGTAGATCTTGTTCTAGAGCTGTTCATTTAACTGTAATATTTGCTTTGAGATGGTGCTTATTATCTAAGAGGCTTAAACACGTGCCACTGCAGTGAAACATTTTCAGTTCACCTTAAAGTCCATCCACCTTTATAATCTGGCTTTTTAAAGATGTCACATTTTATTTCAGATTGTGCACAGTCTCCTAACAGTTCAAAGGTAACTTAAATCTTGAAACTGTAAAACTTATTTTGGGAGTGTTCTGCTGCACAATGCAAAACTTAGACTGTGATGGGAACACTACCTGACCATAGCAGATGAATGATATTGTGGTATTGCTTTAGAACTGGCCATTTACTAAAGAAGTGGGCTCACAAAGACCCAGAACTCGGATATGGCAGAACTAAATATTTAATTTCAAAGAATGGTTTATGCTAGCTGCAGAACAATGTTTGTCAAGTAGACTTATTGCAGAATAGACCCATTAGACACTCACGGTATATTCATAGTGTTTGTATTCATATCAGCTTTCTACACAATTTTTATTACCCTTTGGCACCTGCTGTTTTTCAAATGAAAATTTATTGTTAAGTAATTCATGTCCTCCTAAGCACTGTCTTACTCTCCCTTCTTCCCCCTGCATAGTTGTACAACTTCTCACATTTTTTTAATGTAATGTTTTATGCAATTTATAAGTTATGGATGTGGTCTCACATACATGTTGGGAAGAGTCAAGCTGAAGTGGCTGCAAAGTAGCAGCTGTAGTTGCAGCTTTTTCTTTTGCTGGTTACTGGTGTTTTTTAATTTGATGAAACAAATTAAATTAAAAAACTCTGACAAATAGTGCTGTATCATCACTTTCTAGCTCAGAGAGGAACATAAATAGGCAAACACCCGTTTCTCTTCTCTATCATGCATTACTTTTTCATTCATGACTCTGCAGTTATTTAAAATTGAAAAGTCAGGATCATTTGACAAGAGGTTGTTAACTTCAATAAAAAAGTCAATACATAAACAAAATTATACAATCCCAGTATACCAACCTCCTGATGAAAATGAAATTGTCAGATAGATGGTAGTTGTGTTTATTAGCAGTGTTCACAAACCATGACTGTAGAATGTGAGAAAAGGATGAAGAAACCACCCACGGGTCAGATAACCAACTAATTAAAAAATTACTAGGTTTGGGTTTTTTTTCACACTGTCCAAACAGCAGGAGGGTTTAATGGACAATAACAAACAGTATATAACAAAATATATTATATTCTACTGTATATAATATATTAAAAAGCTTAGAGATAGTCAAGTTGTAGATGGCATTACCGATTTTGAAGAGGTCTAGAAACATTTTTAGTTTGTATTCTCCAAATTCCACTTCTCACCACCTAAGCATTAGTCTTCTGCTGCTCTGTATCAGTGTAGCTTCATGGGTCTTAGTGAATTCAGGCATATTTCTATTAGCCTCACGTGGAAAACAGCATCAGATATGCTCCTGAGTTTTCTAGGTATTTGCCACATTTCTCATGCCAAATTTACTTTTAGTGGAAACTGTAGCAAAAGAGGTCAAATATCAGTATTGCTTTTCAGCAAAGTTTAAGAACTAGGAATTATTAAATCTATAGATGTTCATACATGTAGAACGGCTATTCTTCCTGAAAAGTGTCAAAACTGAACAATCATGAAACTGCAGGTGCCTGCTCACCTACTACGAAAATGTGTATCAGGTGAAGAGACTTTGCTGCTTTACTTGTCAGAAACTATCAGCCCTTGTAGAAAGTCTGTGGCACCTGCCTAGTCTGTTATGCATCTAGTTGTTAACAATAAATATGCTGAGTAGATACAGATTTAATTTCATACTGTGAAGAAAAATGGTTGGAGTGTTCTTACAGTATTTATTTTCCTTGTTGTATTTATTACAGCTGAATTTAAGAAAGGCAGTATGCTGATGGGAGGGAATAGAATGTTACATCCTAGTATACAACATTCAAATTTACCCATCCCATAGAAAGCATTCTAGACTGTGTGTAGGCTGACTTCTTTGGTTTGTGGCTTTATAGAATTAAAATCCATTCCATTTTCTTATACTGTTTAGACAGATTTCTGTGCTGTATTCAAGCTGTATTTATAACACAGGTACCTAAACCAGATTGAGTAAATTTATGATTGAAGTAGGAGGATTTGAGCTTGGTTTGTTACACAGTATTAATGAAAACCAGCTCACTTCAGAATCTGCATGTTGTTACAGTAGATTTTTTCCTCTAGATAATAGTCCATATTTCTCATGGCTCAATAGCACATGAAGTCTTTGCTATCATATGAGTGTTGCATGCATCACAAGTTGGATGAAACGTGGTCACATGTGGATTTATGAATCAATTCCCAGACATCTTTAATTTAAAATGTCAGCCTTCAATTTAAGCAATATGCTATTTTTTAATATAATTTGAAAAAATAAATAACAAGATACAGTCCAACTATTAATCCCAAGTGGAAGTGTTCATTTTCAGAAGGTTGATTCCCTGCCCCTTACCCAGTTTATCCAGGAATGTACTGGAGGTTTCCAGTTTAGTGTGGAAGGATATCCCACAGTGTCCCTTCGCTATTTAAGGTTTTCCTGAGATGCAAACTGTAAACAAACTGGAACTGTCATTTTTGCACTGGTCTTGCATCTAACCCGGATTCCTCTTGCTTCTTGAGTTTTTGTGATTGATGAGTCAAAATGTGGTCATAGTGTAGTTACACTAATTGAAAAATTTGGACAATTAGTTTTGTTTAAGGCTCAGCAATACTGTGCCATACAAAGCAGAATCTTGTCCTTGGCATTGCACTGAGTTCTCAGCAAAGAGCAAGATCTATGATTCTGTAGAGATGTTGAATGACTAAAAAAACCTGAGGGACTGTATCTTTCCCAGGAATATCTCTTGTGCAGTCCAAAGCAGACTGTAAGTACAGACTCAGATACTATTCAGAGGAATTATTAGTTTGTTTCTTGAGTATGGCTTTGTTCAGAATTGACTGCACGTACATTATGTATGACACCTGCCAGTTTCAGGTCCCTGCTTTTTTTTTAACAGCCATCAGAGACTCTGAGTTATGGGATAGGTAGTAGAGTAAGTATTATTCCATTGTGAAGCACTTCTGATCCAGTGTGATGACAAGAACTTTAAATTAAATTCTCCTCTCATTTTCAGGTTTCTGAACTGCTTGAGAAATTGCAGATACTATTCAGAAAATTGGGATTCAGAACATAAGTAATGAGTACCACAGAGGAACATGCCAACAATTCATTTGAAAAGAAGGTTGGGCCAGAGGATATTATTATTATAAGGTATTTGCCTTAAAGACTTTCTGTAGTTCTCAAAATTGCAGCAAAAGGGATTTATGTTTGAGTTCATCTAAGGTCAAAAAGATCAATTTTGTGTGCTTTACTTGCATATAATCTCATTTTCCAACTTGAAGTTTGGTGAATAACTCTCTTATTTTATATTGTGCCCACTTCTCACTTTTACTGTGTGAAGGCTGTGTGATAGATCTGGAAAACTGCATGGAATATAAATTTGATATTCCAAATTGAAAGGGTATTTTTTTAAACTAATGACTATATATATTTGCAAATGAATTGAGACTGAGTTTACAATATTGGGAATGTTAGCCACAAACTTTCCAAGAAGCATATTTCACTGGTGTCACAAACTATAGTTGTACACAGGCACCCAATATTTCCAAAACAGAAAAACTCTTCTGTAAGCTCATGATCTATAGCAAAAACCTTTTACCTCCATTACATGACTTTTATGACTTCTGGGAAAGCAGTGAACACATATCAGTGAGAAAAATCTGCTCTTTAAAACAGAAGAAAAAAACTGCAAAGAATTTTGAAAGCTCAAGTGTAGCAATATGTGATCCAACTTGGATTACATGGCCCTATTTTGTGAGCAAAGTGAGAAAAAAAACAGGCCAATATAAACAGAAATATTGAAATTCTCATTTATGTCATGCAGAGGGATGGTAGAATCATTTCCAAAAGCAATGTGGGTATAATCCTCCCTCTCTTTTGCTGCCAGATAAACTGAGATTTAATTCAGTGAGAGATTTACTTGCACAAAACACAGGGCTGAATCTCCAATCATTCAATTTTAGTTTATGAAACAGATATTTTAATCTTTGTATATAAATTGCTGTTAATGTTTTTTTCAGAACTCAACCAAGATAAAATGGGTCATTTTACAAATTCACTTTAAGGTCAGCAATTAAATTAACCATAAAGTTTATGGGAGGAAAAAAAAATCAGTCCTGTCCCACAGAGCTAGTGTTTTGGGGCTGAGAGGGTCATACCAGCAGGTATTCTGGCATTTGAATCAGCAGATATGTTTTGTTTGTATTGAAATACTTTAAAAACCAAGCTATGTTTCCCGTATAAAACTGTGTTCTCCAGTTTAAGTTCCTGGAGTTGAATAAGAATGGCCAAGACACTGCATTTTTTTACCATAAATGCCTTTTAAAAATAATAAATGGGCTTTTTATTATCATAAACTGTATTATATGTTTCAAATAGTGTGTTTTCTGCACATAGGTATTTGCATATGTTTTGCAGATAAAAAATGCAATTTATCTTGTAATTTTGTTTAGGTTTGAGTTCATGTGCAAATCCTAATCTCAGAAAACTGTATGTTGTTTTGTGTCTTTAGGCTAGGCTTGGAGACACACCCTCACTATCTTCATGGGAAAAGTTCAGTTTGAAAGTGAGATCTGGCTCAGTTAATTCTTGCCCTTCAGCCAGACACTGTGAAGTCAACCTTTTCTAAGATCCTGAAAAGGCTGTTTTCATAATCACAGGACAGAAAAAAGACAGCACGTTGGAGTATTTTTGTCATATTTTCTTGTCTAACTCCCACATTAGTCAACAGAACTTCTCCCTTATGAATTTGATGGTTTTTTTTTCATTTGGGTTTGTTTTCTTAAGAGTTTATGAGTCCTGTAGTCTCCCTCTTGACTGAAGAGATGTTCCTTTTCTTGTTTTAACTCTGGTACCATTTTCAGAAAACTGGATTGTATGTTATGTCTGCTTATGTACTTCTTTAAACAAACACGTTTAAGCATATTACAGGCTGCTACATTTTCAGAAATGTAGGAGAGCAGTTACTGTATTGATACATGGATGAATTTACTGCATTTTTATTATAGCCACCAATATGTCTTGTTTCCTGCTCTTTCTAAACATTTCTCACGAGTCTGACCTACTCCAGTAATAGAAACTTGTCTGTTGAAGAGGTTTTTGTGGCATGGAAAAAGTAGGGGGTTTTATATGTTCTGTCAGCAGTTCATACTGATGTAATAGCTCTTTGTAGCAGAAGGCATTTACATTTTTAAAGTTTTGCAACTGGTATGGCAGAGAAGAATCAAATTTTCTCTGCAATGGCTCAGACTACAGCATAACTAGGTAAACTTAAGGAGTAAACCTGAAACGGAGAGCCTCAAAAGAAATAAACAAAGCTGCAAAATAGAGAAGAATTGCATGCTTGTAATGATGAGCTAGTTCAGCAGTGGTTTAGTACTTGTGTGTTGCAGATGAACCTCATGACAAGGTTTTACTCAAGCTTGTAGTTTTTTAATTCTATAGCACTTTTCCCAGAAGCCTAGGATGATGCAGACAGTTTGAACATACTCATCCTTTAAAATGTTGGTATAAAATACTTCTCTAGCCCCCCAAATGGGACAGTTATGTCAATATCATATACACATTTCCACCAGAATCTGTACCAGTTATGCTGATCTTCTGGGCCTCTGTTAGAACAGCAGCTCCTGGACCCTCTGAACATTTTGGGCTACTGAGAAAGTGCTTCATTTGCCATGCTAGAAGGTAATCCTCATTCTCTGTCACAATATTGTTCAGTCTTACTATACACATTACATGTCCCTTTTAGAAAGAGCATGTAAATACTTCACTAGAGATTCTCATTCCCTGTTGTGAAAGCTGGTCTTTCAGGATTTCGATTTTATTACTTCTACATCTTTCACTGAGGTTGAAAGATAGCTGCATTCGATTTTGATAATCTTGTGGTTTTCTCTGGAGCCAAATCCCATCATTTTCCTGTCTGACCCCTTTGTAGAACATTCTCTGGATAGCATAAGAGCAGTCAATGGTTTTTTGCACAGTTTTTAAAAGGGTGCACTTCAGCTTTGTACATCCATTCAGAGTCCTATATGTTTCTGTTTACACAAAATCAATTTTTATCCTTGTTCAGTTGTAAAGTAGGCCTGGTCTTAATTTGTTAGAGAAACTGCTTAAAGGTAAAGTCAGGTTTCTGTAATTATTCACCATATTCTGCCTGTATCCTTGCTTATTTACAGAGCCTTGTGTGGTGTTGGTAAACACCATACTTTCTAAATTTGTTTTGATGCCAAGCTAGTTATGTTCAGTGAACTGATAAGGAAATATTGATCTCTCTTAATTTTTTTTCATTTCTTTCACATCTCTTAACTTAATATCTGAACTGGTATTAGGATCACCCTAACAAAAGACTGCTCTGGGATTGCTCTTGAAGCTCTGCATCCAAGCCAGCAGTCCATGTATCACTTCAGTGTATTGTGTGCTAATGTGGTGTCAAGGTCTAGGGTCGGGGCAGTCTGCTGGACTGCCTGCTCTCTGTTAACCCCCATGACATTCAGGATGTCCAGTGCTTGTCTCGGACAATCCAAGAGATAAGTGATGTACTTAGGCACTCAGGATATCTGTTGTCTGTCTTGAGACATCTAAGAGTTAAACAAGATTTGTGGATGGACTGAAGAGATGTCTCAGCAACCCACCAAACCGTTTTACTGCCCCCCCCCCATCTGAGAACTGGGGAGTTTAGTGTGGGACATGCTGATATTGGAAACAAAGGAGTTCTACAGCTGGCACTGGGAGCAGAATGCCCAGTGATAACCAGGCTTTGAAAAACAGCGACTTAGCAGGAGAAGATAGAGAGTGCCAGTCTCAAGCCAACTCCTAGGACTGAACATCCCCTGCAATAAATTAATGCTGGGCTGCCAGTTGTCTCAACCTCCTCTTTTGCAACCATCTGCAGGACATAGCCTTGGCACCATATCCCCCCTCTCCTATCTCGGAGGAGCATGGAAAAGATAGAAGGAGTTTCTGACTTGTGCAGGGAGGAAAGCAGGGGTGCAGTGGGAAAGAGCTGTATAAAAATCTGGGACACTATGAAGAAGAGGAACTTCCCCACCGATGACATCTCTGGACCATTGTAGTAACTGTCCTATTGCTCGCTGTCCTCTGCATTTTTTCTTTCTCCTTTCTTTTCTGTCTCTGTTTTCTTCCCTGTCCTATCCACTCTAGGGACTTTGTTGTGTCACTCTAATAAAAGTTTGTCTGTGCAACACATGGACTGAGATTGAAGGTAGAATGGACAGTCGCCCTTGGATGCCAGACATTGAAGGAGAGATTGACCCTAGATTGACCCTTCAGATCCCTCAGCTTTATACTGAATATGATGTATGGATGGAATCCCTCGTCGGTCAGTTTGGGGTCACCTGCCCTGTCTGCTCTTCCCTGCAGGTGTGGCCTTTCACTTTCTGCACCCCCCAATGTAGTGCACAAGACCCAGCAGTGGCCTTGGTCTGCACACCAGTCCTTGGTAGTAACTCTAAACATGAGGTGTTATCACTGCCAGCAGCAGCCCCTGCCTGTGAAAACAGGCTGCTGACTTCAGACAGTGCTGTTAGTCTGAAGAGACTTAACTGAAAAGTAAAATCACTGAACAGAATTAGTTCTGTTCTAACTAAAATCAGGACATATGGTGTTACCTGGCTTCATGTCAGATAATTCACATGCAATTAATTTGTGACATACCTGTGATTCAACATGTAGCTGTACCTACTGAGATCACTACTCTGAGGCTTTGTGCTGTAGAATCAGGTTAAGGCTGTAAGTTGCACTTTAGGGACTGGAGAGGAAATAAAAGGTAAATACTATTGTAATAATAGAATACCTTTTATTAATATATTTAGTGCATTAGTTTATTATCTTAGTCTATGACTTTTTTGTTACTAATTTGGGAAATTTTGTGCTACATTTGTAATTTGGTTTTACTGCATATAATACAGTCATGTTTTAGGGTTTTGGTTCACTAACATTTTTCAAAATTAGAGACTTCAGAAAAAAAATACGGAAATAAAGTGAAATATAATTACCATTCATCTAATCAGTTGTGCAGTTCTGTATATGCAATACCAAAACAATGAATGGACCAATTATCTCATTGCCAGTGGAGGACATTCTGCAGATGCTTTCAAAACCTCCAAATATTGGCATGTAAAGTTAACAGAGACAGAAAGGCTACAGAGTGGAGGTATCAACCCACAAGTAAAATGCATGATTACTGTAGTTATTTACAAATGTATGCAAGTAATTACATTGATCATAATCTTTTAATGATTTTTAATTAAAATATTTGCTTTTGCCTTCATACTTATTTTTAAATAAGTGTCTGTTTCTTGACCTGTGCTCTCAGCTGATGGTACTCTTGTTTCTATTTTTGTTTTGTTCTGCTTGTAGTAACTGTGTTTGGGTGTGCGGAGAACTATCACTGAGAATTGCTTTCTTTGGCATGAATAAATCACAAATAGACAGGGATGGCTCTCCTGATTCTCCAAAGACTACGATATTGATGAAGGAGAAAAGGCTCTAGAATTTCAACAATTTCTAGAGATTTTTAACTCTTCTTAACAGGTCAACACTAAATACTAGTCTGAACTAATCTGTGGAGAACATGGAGATCTGGGAGATGGAAAAGTGAACTGCATGTTTATACTTTCATTCCTGCTGTTCCCTGCAAAGTGCTCTTTGACTGAATCCAAGGACAATATGCCTTTCTAAAGTTTCACAATGCACCTGTTCCTTAAAGATGGTATCTTTAGACACATACACTGTAATAGAGCTCTGAACTGTCATGTGGCTATTGTTATTTATGTTTTAAGTTTCTCATTACTTTCACACAGATTATTATTGCCTAGTTATAATATTTGAATTTCAGTGCTCTCAAGAAAATGGCGTGGAGTTAAAAAATAACTTATGTGCCTTAATCACTCAACTGTTTTTTAAAATTTCTTTTATTTTTTTTTTCTTTTATAGACAGCTGCTGGGGTTGAAAAAAGAATATGTGAAAAAAACAAAGTCAGTACATGAAAGACTTTTATCATAAAGCTTTCAGAGTCCAATTGGCTGAAGTAGGACACAAAATCTATTTGCATCTTGGGAGAAACTGAAAGTTAATTCATAAGGGCTATGCTGTCTATAGTATTGCTTCTTTATGAGCTGGTCCTCATCAGTCATATTTAATGTTAGCAAACCAAGCTGAGCATGCAGGAAATGAACCTCTTTGCAATCCTCTTTCACTAATCTCTTACCACACTATCTCAATGCATAAAATGGCTATTAAGTAATATATATTAAAATTCCCAGGCTGAATCCTTACATTTATATGGATATATCCAAAATAATAGCAACTTCATTATGTTCTGAATAAAGATGCTGATGTCTTAAATCATACCTCTTCTGACACCATGCAAGAAAATATATTATTTTTTATAAGTATTAGAAAGCAAGATTGTTTCTGTTTCCATTCCATATCACAGGAAAAGATGGCTAGCATCCCTCTTTTGAGAGCACTGTCTGATTACATTGGCATCTGAGCACACCAGATGTCCTTTTGGATATGCAGTGGCAATAAAAATGATATTCACCTACTTTGAAAGACAAAAAATTGAAAGAGCTCTCTCTAGTAATCAGTTTCCATGTTTTTTTTAAATATTTCTGTGTATCACTGGCTGATTTATTTCTGTCTCTAGGTAAAAGAGACCCCCCTAAAATGGGTCTTCTGCAAGACTCCTGCCAGCTTGCCTGTCAGTGAAATATGATTTATGATGAAGATAAATGATTACAACAGCATCTGAAACCAAGTCAGTTCTCTCTTTCACGGCAAGCCTTCCTATTCATCCAGTATGCAAACGTGTGTATAATGCTATCCACAACTTTAGTGGAGTTGTTTATCTGCTTAGAATTAGTAAAAACTCTAAGTGATTAAATGGAATGGATCTAAGACTCATACATATATATAAGCCAGTCATACTCTGGAAAGGCAAAACTGTATATGGGCCTGAGATACTCAGATGCCCTAATGCTTCATGAAGCTGCCATTGAACATTGGATCTGTACTGAAAAAAACTCAAACACACAGAAACCTTTTAGCTCCCTTGCAAGCCTCTCTCTTACTGTGTGACTCAGATTTTGCTTGTCTCTCTCCATTACCTACACAGATAATTAATTAACTATCCTTTTTATTCTAGCAAATACCACAAAATTCATATTCTACCCTACCAACAATGGCTGGGATAACCTGAAACTGTTGAATGAGCTTTACCTTTCCTCAATATAACACTACTCCTGTGAGCTGCTGAAGGAAATGGTATTCCCTAAAAACTGCAATCCTCTTTTCTCATAATCACAGACAGCAAACCTTAGCTTACATAAATGAGCTATGACATGAGGTAACCTTAGCAAGTTTTTCTCATCAATGAATTTCTGTAAGTTTATGTATTTAATGAATAAAGTCATGCCTGAATAAGCAGCAATACCATGGAACAGCACCCACAGATTTAAATTAAAATCTAAATAAATTTAATCCTTACTTCCAAGATAGATAAGCTTGGATAGTATATGCACTTTTCTTTTTTAGCTAGAGAAGGATGAGAAGGTGAACAGGAATACTTTCCATTTCCATTTCACTCCTACTTTCCTTTCAGATGCAAAATCCAAGCAGCATAAAATGAAACTACCTAATGGGAAACCTAAACCAAATGAAGTCTGGTGGTCCTTAACACAAATCATTACCCGTGGAGGCCCATCTGTTTTTGGAGATAGTGTTGAGCTAACAGGATTCATAATTCAATATGCCTGTTCTCTTCTGTACATATGGAAACAACTTTTAAAGTAAATCCCATTGTTTAGTACAGTCCTTTTGCAGCCCAAAACCTACTGTCAAAGGTGCATTCTCTTCCTATTTTTGTTTTCTAAGTATAATTATATATGAGGTTGATCAATTCCAGTTTCTAAATAACTGACATTTAATTTCTTTTGTGTCTTCTGCACAGAGATCGATAGAGCATTCAGCTCTGATAAATGTACCTCTTCAGACATAGGGTGATAGGAATTTTTGAGCTATATGAGGTATTTTAGACAGATTGGTTTTTAATAAGCACATTCTGCACAGAAGGGATGTGTACTTGATTTTAAACAGATCCATTTTAAAGAAAAAAAAATAAATAGTTGTAAAGTAAGAAACCATAGAATGCATGGAAGTAATCACAGTCATTAATTTGACAAATTATTTGAAGGAAGAAAAGATACTCTGTGATTTTTGTATTTGTACTAAAATAATAAAAGAGACCAAATTCCATCCTTCCTCCCGAGTGTCCTGCCAGCTGTTGAGACTTGTGAGACCAGTCAAGTTAACCCTTTTCCAAGATATTCAATGACAACCTTTTCTGTGTGTCTGCATTCAATCTTACTGACTTATTGAAATGGACAGCTAGGGGCAATGGTTTAGAATTTGCTTGAACTGATGAGTTTGCAGCTCACATAACAGGCTTTTTGTAAGTGTCCCTAAATTTAAGGTATTAGAAAAATGTTCACATAAGAGGGATCAATGTTCCCAAATGACACCTGCCCTAGTAGTATACAAACCTGTAATGATTCCATGCGATTCCATGCATGATTCCATGAGACATGCTTTTCATTTCACACCCAAAGACACAAATAAAACAAACAGTATCATGACACCAGACTCTGAGTATCACCTAACATTTAAAGTTCCGTACCCTTGATTAAAACAAGACAGTTATCAACCCACAGGCTTAATGATCAACCCACAGGCTTAATGTCTTTCACAGTAGCTTTCCATCAAAGCTACTGCTGAAGGAGGCAAAAAATATTATACTGTGTACAGTTTAAATCCTTTACAAGAAGTCATCTGAAGATGCCTGTCTCTGGGAAAATTTGCTTGATCTCCTGCATGAATTCCCTTGTATTTCAGGATACTTTTATGTCTGAGTTTATGTCTTTACAAAGTTTTCATGGTTTTCGTTTCCCCAGAAAAGTGAAGAGCCTGGGCTTTCAACTTGTTCTGTAGTGACCACAATTTTTCTTCATCTTTATGCAAAGTAAAGAAAAAGTAGATCTTAAATTTGATGCCAATCATGCTGATGTGAAATTTTAATTACTCTGAATCATACCTTGACTAATGCACATTTTCTGTGTGATTTTAGGGAAGATGTTTAACTCCGTATTATAACTCATTGAACACTCATAGTGCTATCTCACTGACGTCTGATGGATTTTTAATCAAAATCATATTCTGAGCTTGCCTATTTTAGAGCATCTGCACTGGAGTAAATACAGTTTTCATCATATGAGGATATCACTGGCTCTGTGTAAGTAACCCTCCACTGGGGCAATGGTAAAAATATAACCCTTGCTATGAAGCTGAACATGTTAGGACAGGAAGAAATGGCATCAAGTTGTGCCGAGGAAATTTAGAATTGCAGAATGGCAGAATTGTTTTGTTTGGAAAAAACCTTCAAGATTAGTTAAACATTAAGAAAAAACTTCTATACTGAAAGGTTTATCAAAGAGTGCAACAGGCTGCCAGGGCAGTGGTTGAAGCGCCATCCCTGGATGTATTTAAAAGCTGTCTAGATATGGTGCTTAAGGATACAGTGTAGTAGTGGCCCTGGTAGAGTTAGATAATGATTGGACTTGATGATCTTAAAGGTCTTTTCCAACCACAGAAATACTTTGAGTCTGTGTTTCTATATCATCCAGCAACATGCAAATGTATCTAAAAATAGGAGACTCTATGGGCATTCACCTTTCCTTCTCCTTTTTTCTTTTTTGCATACAAATTTGAGAATTTACCCGTAAGAGATTATCCATTAAAGTTGCCATCTGCTATTTTATAGTAAAATTCTATTAAAATAATAATAATAATAATCTTTCCTAAATGAAACTGCTGTTTTCCACATCACTCCGGTGATGTGGAAATTGGATCTGGTTTATGCTCTCTCATCCCTTCAGTATTCTAGTTTTACAAGAGCTAATTCGTGTGGAAATGAGAGAACTGATATTCTAGCCAGCTCATTAAGTGCGATTAAAAGAAAACCATCCCTCAGGATCAATGAAAATCACTACCAGATAAATAATCATTGATGTTAGAGGGCTAGCTCCCCTTAAGTATAATAATGTAATAATGTTGTATTGGCATGTATTTTTCCTATGCTTCTTGTTATATTAGAAACAACACACAATGAAAGAACACTCATTTTCAAAGGACTGTTTGAAACTAGCCTTCTGCCCTTTCTTTTAAATAGAATACCACAGGGTGGAAATCTACATTTAGAATGTTGATTTTCAAGTGTCATTTAGTTCTGCAATTCAAGATTTTAAAACATTTTATTTTAAATGTAAATTTCTGTGATAGAAAGCAGAGCAATAAAGAATATAGTTAAACAGCTGGATGAAATAAATGACTGCGCATACTTGTACTGAAAGATATAATTTTGCAGTATAGATAGCATTATGAAATAATACAATGATGCTTTAAGTCATTCATCTGAAATGATTCCTCAAAACAAAATTCTGAAAGTTATGCTGAGATTAATTCTTTTGAGACCTCTTCCTTTCTTTCAAGTACAGCAGTATTTTGAAGCACACAATTGCAGAAAAGAGCTTATGTACTTCTGGGTATGCGGATCAATCTATTCCATCCATCCTCAAAGCTCTGATGTGTGCTACAAGAATCTATTTTTTTATTCTTTTTTTTCCTCATACTTTTAAAAACAGAACAAACACATTTTCATCATTATGTTCAGTGTAGATTTGTTTGTTACAATATGCTATCAAGTGTTTCATGGAGTTTCTACTAAATGAGCTGCAGCCATTTCCTAAGCCATTCTTAATGTTTCATCCCAAATGTTTCAATTGTCCTGTTTTACCTTACTGCTGCTAAAATTGTCCTCTTAGACCTTTCTTTGTGATGTCCAGTGCTCTTTGAAAAAAAACCCCAACATTTTCCTTTTGTCTTTTTTTTTGTTTTGGTCTTTTTTCTTTTTTTTTTTTTCTTCTCATATAGTCTATGCTTCTAACTGAATATACTTAACCTCCTTCATGTTGCAATGCAGTGTTCCACAGAAGAATGACAGGTAAATTTACAGAACTGAAAATAATTGCTGTGTTAAATTACCTGAGTATAAATGTTAAATTACCAGAGTACAATTACTCTCTGAAACCTACATGAAAACCTATTTGATTAGTTGTTTCTTTGGTACATAATACAGAAAAACATTTGCAAATGACCATTCTAGTTTTTCCATATTGATCAAATTTGTAATTACTAAAGCAATGAACTTTTTGATCTCCATTAAGGTGCAGGCGAAAAAACAAAAGTTGAAAATGACACAGCAGGATTTTTTTTGCAATGAAATAAACTAGCAGTTGCTGTCAAGAAGTTTAACTGTGAATCATGCTCTGTTACAGATAGAGAAATCATTCTGTCCTTCCAAAATATATGTATGACAAGTCCAGAAAATAGTATCATAATATATTGAGATACCATTTCTGGTGTTCATCTATTAAAAATGAACCAATTGATCTTTAGAGTCTGAACTTTTTCTTCATGTCAGTTAAGAGAATTCTCACGTGTGTATGGTCCACATTTGACCTCAGTTTGCATTAATCAGTATCACTGTGCAAAAGCTAATCCATATGGTATCACAGGGTGTCAGGGGTTGGAAGGGACCTTGGAAATCTTCAAGTCCAACTCCCCTGCCAGAGCAGGTCACACATCCAGGAGGGTTTTCAAAATCTCCAGAGAAGGAGACTCCACAACCTCTCTGGGGAGCCCGTTCTAGTGCTCTGTGACCCTTACAGTAAAGAAGTTCCTCCTCATGTTGAGGTGGAACCTCCTGTGCTCCAGCTTACATCCATTCCCCCTTGTCCTATCACAGGGCACGAGTGGGAAGAGGCTGTCCCTTTCCCCTTGACACTCAGCCCTCAGATATTTATAAGCATTTATCAAATCCTCTCTCAGTCTTCTCTTCTCCAGACTAAAGAGCCTTTCCTCATAAGGCAGGTGTTCCAGTTCCTTAATCATCCTTGCAGCCCTCCGTTGGACTCTCTCGAGCAGATCCCTGTCTCTCTTGAACTGGGGAGCCCAAAACTGGATGCAAACCTCCAGGTGAGGTCTCACCAGTGCAGAGTAGAGGGGGAGCAGAACCTCCCTCGATCTGCTGATATCCCTGATTCTGGCTCCAGACTTCCCTGTGACATCCTGTGTGTGTGATCCTGTGTGTGTGATATACAGTTTCGCTGTTTTTAACACCACCTAGGGATTCATCATATACCTCTCCAGATACCACCAGTTCTCAAGAAGCAGAAGTGAACACATTAAGAATATGGGAATCAAACATGCAGCTGGAGAACAGTAAGTGTTGGCAACTCCCTTGCTACTGCAGAGACCATTACTAGCCTACCCTGCATTTCTTTGTACTCTATTAGATGTTTAAAACCACAGGAAAATCACCCTCACACGGAACAGGAGGTTAATACTAGGTTTAATTCCAGGTTGGTAATATCATTTTCAGTAAACAGTTGGCCAGGGTAAAAATACTTAATAATATGCCACTGGTTAATTGAGCTCTGGTGGTGGCTGCCCTTTACCCTCATGTCTTAAAGTCAGTGATCCTTCAAGGGTTCATAAATATCATCAAGAAAAGAGAGTGAGCACACAATGAGTAATATAATCTAAAGAATATAAATGAATAAAGCTCTTAGGGCTCAAATGTGTACCTTGCATGGACAAGAATAACAGGGATTTTATTTTTTTAATTATTCATATGGTATTTAATATTGGGACTGTAATAAATAAATAATTTAAACAAGAACGGATTAATTTTGTCATGCTTTTCAAAGCCTGAGTTATGGGAAGTGAGATGACTGAGAGTTATACTTGTTTTTATTTGGCTTACAGGCTTTATGAAACATAAATGTATTTTACTCATAATGTATTTTACTCACATCTCTATAATATGTTCATAAACAAATACTAGTTATGAATGTATTCCCTGTGAGGAAAAATTGTATAGAGTCTTTAAGGGGTGTATTATTGAATATTGCTAGAGCTGAAAGAGAGTAGCAAGTATTTTAAATAAATCAGGAAACCATTATACTGGTGCATTACTGCCACAGACACTTGAATTTTACTTTTTTTCTGAGTAGTATGATTGTTGCCACCAAGGTATTTGCCTTACTGCTTATGCAGTTCTTTCTTCTCTGTCACCCTTAGGAACAGCTGCAGAGTTCCCAGGGCAGTACGTTGTCTTCTGACCAGGAACAAGGCTGAGAGCAGAGATCTAGGACTCTGAGCGCACTTTCTAGGTGTAGGACTTAGTGGTGCTAGAAACAATAGGAAGGAGTTTCTTCCATCCTCAGTCTACCTTCTGTCCTGCTCAGTAAAGCAGCCAAAACCAAGGCACAAAGAGCTGTTCCTTTTTGCCCTGTCTTACAAAGCTGTCCACATTGCTCATCCTTCAAAGGGCTCCCCTTGTCCTGCTATAGGGAGAGGAGGGTGTTGGACCCATAACATCCCTATAACTACAGGTCTGCCATGCTGGCTTGCCTGCTGAAAGGGCATGAAACCCCTAAGGCAGGGAGACAAACCCTGACAAGAGGGTCAGCTTCAGGGTCTGAGGTTACAAGAGGCTCCATGAATCCCACAAAGCTGTCTTGTGACACAAACTGTCACAGGTAAAGGCAGGCTGTAAAGCTAGATGACAAGAGGGCACTTGCAAACCACAGACCTGAACCATTCTTACAACAAGGTCAATGCACTGTTTGCATGGAGAAGGGCTGCCCGACTGTCCCACAAGCATTGTGAAATACCTTCTCCACAGAGGGCACCCCAGGGCACTGCAACATGGCATGAAGCCTCAGGATGACTCCCACCCCACAGACCTCAATAATATGAACAATCCTCGTGTGACTACCACCTTCCTTACAGGGCCACCATTCTCACTAGCTAGCTGAAGGAACATAAAGATCAACAGCAGAGAAATCAGAGCCCCAAGCCCTATCTGGAGAAGGTTGCCTAGATCACAGTAACAAATGTTAACCTCCCAGACACTCCAAAATGCCCCAGGATCAAGATGCCTTTGCTCAACTCATTAGCTACTGCTTATAATGACCCAGCCTCCATAGGGAGAAGCTGTCCAGCTTCCTCAATGAGAGCTGCAGCTGCCACTATGGCCTTGTTCAGCTGGGCAGGGAAAGCAGTAGTGAAAGACACATCAGCCCTATTTACAGGGGACTTGCTGGGGACCCCAGGTCATAGACCGGTACCTAAATTCCAGGGTAGCCCTGGTCCCAAAAGTGAGAGAAGGCTCCTTTGACCACATTTAAGCAGTGCTCATACCAAGTATGAGAAACTTCTTCAGACTCAAGATTGGCAAGTTAATTACTAATCAGTAATTCACTCCAACACAAGCAAACACGAATGGTGTAGAGAATTACCATATTATCAGCACAACTACAATTGTATCATTATTCACTGACAAACAGGAAAAAAACAGAAAAAAAGAGGATGCAGGGATTTTTTTCCCTTGTTGTTGTGACTTAAATTAGGATTATTGGGTATTGTTGAGCCAGTTTTCAACTTTCAGTAATCTGACTCAGCTTTCCTAAAAGTATGATCTCTGCTTGCCTGGGAATGTATGTTCTTTGTCTCACTCAGCTACTGGAAAGTCCTAAGCAAAAATACACGTTTTGTTTTCCCAAATGGAAAATATTTTTATCTGTGAACATGGAAAGCAAAGCCCTTCTTCAGAACCAAAGAACCCATGAATGTGATCTTGTTTGTTGATTGGACAAGGCGATGTAGGGTGAAAGCAGTGAAGGGAGCAGGCAAAGAAATTGTCTCCCTCATGTCAAATACTTGGAGGTCATCCTGAATAAGCAAGAGACTCAAGCTCGGGGCAGTGAAAAAAGTGAGGGAAACAAGAAGTGTTGAAGGAAGTTTAAATATGTAGTTCAAGAACTGGCTAAAATTAATTCTATTGAATGGTTTTTAACTACCACTGAGATACTCCTCCACTATACTGCTTCTAAGCAGAGCTGGCCTGTAACAGAGAGCAATGACAGCATGTGCTTCAAACATTATAAACAAACATAACACATTGTGAGAACACCACCTATGTAGTGGGGCCAAACCGACTGCAGCTATTAAAACGATGAGATGTTATTAGAACTCTAAGATATGTATGAAATCCTGTCATTAGATTAATGCATCAGACATTTGAGTGCCATAGTCCACTGTGCTAAATGGTGTCACCTGAAATGTGTTTGCAGGAAGCAGCTTGTCCCTGTGCCATGGTCAGGATCACACTGCTGTGTTGATTGCTATGTTGATACTCATGCCAGATGAACTAATTATGTCTCATAGAAACCCAGAGAACTCAGGAGAAAACAGTAACATCAGGACAAGTAAAAGAGAGTGACATAAACTACTGTTGTAAATGTTATTGTATTCTTTGTTCTCTGTTCCGTGTGAAATACAACACCTTCCCAGAGGTGTTAAAACACCTAGCAGTACTATTTTGTCATTTGAAACCTTGTTTCTTTGAAAAAATAAGCCTTAATCCTGTGATAAAGTGACCTCTGTCTTACCTTTTTTTGCATATTCCACCATTAGGTCCCTTCAATTTGGAGAGCATTACAATTACATCAAATGCTTCTGTGAGTGGGGAGGTTTGACTACTGAACTGTAGTCATTCTTGCCTAGGTCTCAGCCCCTTCAGAGGGAGACACTTCCAGCTTGTGGAGGAAGAGCTGTATTATGAGTCTTCTTGCACCAGACAGCACAGGTATGTCCAGTGTCCAACGCTTCCTGATTCTCTCTTCTATTGCCAGCTTAAAGTAGTCAGGATGGTTCGCCTGACTCTTCTACATTCATGCTTGTCTCTATACAAGTTTATTTTTAATTTATTGCTTAGTCTATGTTGCTCAACAATTTAGCCTGTGTTGTGCCAGACAACCAGCCCAGCTCACCCAGAGGGATTTTGAGTCAGAGTACCTAGGCCCACATGGTACCACCCTTCAAAACAACCTCCTCATCACAAGAGCTTCTCTTCAATTCCGGCTCACCTGCTGGCCTGCAGTAGTTACAGTATAAGGTGGAGGGACATTGGTGGTGCCCGCTGCAGACATTGCCCGATAGTTGTGGGTAGATACGATGTGCTCGCTGACTGGCCAGCTGGCAGGAACAGGCTGAGCCATTTGCCCCCTGACTCCTTGTGAAGGATTCCACCAGAGGGAGTGCTCATGGAAATGTTGGTTTTAACTGAGAAAAAGCGCGTTTGTTTTGTGTTTTCCGTGTGCTTCTGTGTTTTGGTTTGGTTTTTAAATTTAGCTTTAAAATGTGGCTTGCTTCAAGTTCAGTAGTGTTCCTTTCAGGTTAATATAGTCTTGTGGAAGGAGCAGGGCCAAACAGCAAGTGATTTACCAATGTCATGATCAACATTTTACTAAGTCTGTTGAAAAAGTAGTTGTTTCCTGGTGTATTTGAAGCTGTCTGAAATGTTGTGTTTGCCATTACATCATCGATGCTTTTCAGAAGAGCAGTCCTGCCCATCACTTAACACATGCTAGTGGAGGAGAATCTGAAATACTGAAACAGTCACAGATGAGCAACAGATGGAAGCTGTAGGATCTGCATGTGCAGAGCTCATTTTCAGATCAGGTTTGCATGGAAATGGGGATTTCTGAAATACTGGAAACATTAGGGTCACCTTACAGTGCCTTTCACATTGACAGACTTTGTTAACTGTATCCAGCAACTTAACTGATGAGGATACAATTTTTTTAATAATTCAGGGATGTGGTGTATGCTGCATCCTGATAGACAAGGGAGCAGAATGGCATGTCTGGGAATAAGTTACTAATGAAGTGATTACAGAAACAAAGTCTTTGTTCTGCTTTGTACCACATGAAAGCTATTAGCTTCTTTGTGGCAGGAGAGGAAGGTGTCAACAGTAGCTGCCAGCACCAGAAAGTGCTCACTCAGTATTGCAACTAGAACATATGTATTGCAGAAAAGATAAGGGATGGTAAAGGTGAAATAAGTAGTCTCTCTGCCTCTCTGGGTATCATCACAGTATGTTATGAATAAATAACAGTAGCAGCATCTGTTTGCCATGTATGTGAACCACTAAATAAAATCCTTGAATATAATAAAAAAATGTTTCTTCTTCCACTGGCTCTGCTTTGAGTATGAAAACACTTTTTGTCTAGGTGTTGATTAATGAATAAACAGGAAAAAAAAAAGAAATTATAACCCACATGAACATTTGAACAGTTTTAAATATGCCATGAGGAGTTCTTCCAGTATATAAACTAACTTCTGTGTCCATAAACTCAATGCTACAACAGTCTGACCTCAATCTGGGTTAATGGAAAATGATAGAATGGATGAAAATTTCAATTATACATACCACCAGATGCAACATAGAAGCAGTTTTATTCCCTAGCTAGTTCTGGAAGTCTAGATGTGAATGATGAGTGCATTTAATGGAACTGTGCATTGGATATGATCCATCATTAAAATAAAACAGAGTATTTATTAGTTTGCAAAACTACTAGTAAAACCATTCATAGAATATTGACCAGGCAGTATGTTTAAAGTTCAGGATTCTCTTTTCTGTGGCACTAGTGGGTCCCAAGGCAGCTCATGAAAGTCCCTTTCCCTCCAGGATAGCCTGTAAAGTCACATCTTCTAAACTTTCTCTTGTACTTTGCAGTTATTGATGATCAAATGACACTGATGGAAATGGTCCTGGGAGCTTTCTCCAAATGACATATTGGGAATAGATAATGACACAACAGATTTTTGGTGGATCGTGCCAGACAGACTTGTTAAAGGCTAAGTGTTGCACAGTGGTTGCTCCTTTGTCTTTCCCTATCTCTCTTGGAGTACAATAGGTTGCATTAGCAGTATGTATCTCTCCTCCCACTGTAAACATACATACAAATAAAAACATTGATTTCCTTGCTTCTGACCAACCCTGAATATATGGACTGATCCATTGTTTCATTCTCACTTTATGGAATCTTACTCATTTGTGACTGAAGCTTTGCAAATTTAGGTATCATGCTTGTTTTCTCCAAAATGTTAGGCATGGCCAGACTGACCAGAACATGGTACTTTTAGAGCAGAAAGAAAAGAAAGGATGCTTTTTCAACATCTGTTATCAGGTTGCATTTTCCTCTTGCTCAGCTTGGATTTCTTTTTCTATCAGTGACCCTTTCAAGGCTTTTCAGAGAAAGGGTCCATGACCAGTGGCAAGAATTGCTTATTCACCAACAATATCAGCAGTAACTTTATTCAAGAGGAATAGCAATGTTACAGTTAGAGAGCAGATTTTTTCAGGGTATTGCCATGATAATTTATATGATTGTTTTCATTTTAGCATCTCTTGTACTTTTGTAGTGTACTGTTTTGCTATTGATAGACACAATCGTGGCTGTCAAATTCATTTCAGAAGTGACTTCAAACTTTGTTTTGAGATTAGCATATTAGAAAAATTAAAATCCTCTCAAATCGTATCTGAATAGACTAAATGTTTTCATTTGGTAGAATAATTCTGTATTGAACAATACCATTTTTTTTCTGTAATTAGTTAGTAGAATGGTTAAACTTTGTAGATGATTCATTGTCAAGTATTCTATCTTGGAAATGTGACCTGTTTTACTTAGAGTCACTTTGGTGTTCCCCTACCAAATGATGAGTTTTCAACTCCAAAATACCTTGTCTTTACCTATGTCCCCTTTAGACATGCCATGAATAACATAACAAGCCAATGTGAACTTTGGAAAAAATGGCATATCATTTATATCTCTTGCTTCATATGATTGTTAATAAATACATGGTGGTTCTGTCATATCTTGAGATGTTTGGCTCTGCTGATACAGATTTCTTGATTGAGCCGCTGATCTCTAGATATAGTACATGTGTAGGTAGGTTAGGGGGAGGATTGATGAGAGGAGTATGATTTATGGTTATTGCTGCTGATCATGGTCATGTAGGAACTATTTAGAATGGGGATATGCAGAATAGGTAGATGAGAGTTTCAGGATATTTCTGAAATTAATAAGGAAAAAAATCACTGGCATAGTTACTATGCTAGAGGGAAAAGGAAGATGAGAAAGGTATGTTTCCTGCTCATTTTCAGCTGCTATTATATTTAAAACATAAGAGTTTTCTTCGTTTTTGAGAGTTTTTTGAAGAGATTTAATAGTGGCAGATGAGGACTTGCAAGGTTGAGAATTGTCATTAAGTAAATTTAAATGGAGAACTAAGATACACTGAAATAAGGAAACTGAAAGTGAAGCTCCTGTTGTGGTGGATCCAGTGCAGCAACTCACCACTCACTACTCACTACTCCTTCTTTCCTTCCCACACACATCCACCTGGGTATGTGACCATCTCCCCTTTCTCTGAACAAGCTCATTGAGTCCTTTACGGACCATTGGTGAATTGAGTGAGAAAGACAGAAGGGTTCAAACTAAGGGTGGCTGTGGTGTCTGGAAACAAGAGGAGGAAGAGAGATAGAAGGCTGGGTGAGAAAAGGACAACCACCTTTTGGAAGTATAGGGCTTTTAGACTCTAATACACATTTTAGCTCTAAAATGCAACATCCCCTGGAGAAAATATGCATCAAGTTATCAGGAAGCAGAAAAGGCAGCTTGTCTCACAGGGGAAGAGGAACTGGGAGACAACCGCAATAAGGCAGTCAAGGGCAGTGACCTCACCAGTATAGTCCCACAGTATGAGAATGGGGCAAGCAGGGCAGTGGTGGCAACGGCATCCAAGGTTAGCTAAGAGTACCAGATCAGACAGATCTGTGGTGATGAGGCAGGTGCAAGGTTAAGCTGGGAAGTCAAGTCAGCAAGACAGGGTAGTAACAGGGTCAGATAGAGTCCAGTGATTGCTAGGCAAGTTGCATAGTGATAGGTAGGTCTGAGGTCAAGGGAGAAGACAGTGTTTGGGTTGGGATCAATGACTGGGTACAGGCATGGCTACAACATGGCTGCAGTGTAGCTCAGGTAGTGGCCAAGGGTAAGAGCTTCTGCTTTAAGTCAACTCCCAAGAGAGAGGCAATCCTCACTGAGGTTTCTATCTTCTGTATGAAGACCCAAGAATAAAAATTGGCTTCCCAGTACCAATATGTAGTCGGTCCTACAAAATTTTGAAACCCTGTGTTAATGAGCTGTGATCTTGACTTGTTTTTTGACAACTCCAGATTCTGACCTATGCATAACATACAGTAGTAATAATAACTTACCTCAATTCCCTCCACTACCAGGCAGCTTCAGAGAACATTGAAAAAGAAAGTAGTAAACGAAATAGCCTATCTGAGCTGTCTGCAGTGAGAATTTGACAAATAGTTCTCTCGTAATTGGAAAAACAATGGAATTTTAGAGACAGTTTCAACTTCGGGTCAAATGGCTCAAATCTGTTTGTAGTTCCGTGTTTCTCCTCAGCTTCACAGATGAATGGCTACATGTGTGTCACATATTTTATTTTCCCACCCTAAATATATTGGGAAGTATGAAAAAGTAGGACACTTGTCAAAGAGAAGTAGGGTACATAGAGTATCAAATGAGAAGGAGTAGTGATTCATGTAAACTGTGATATTTGGACAGGAAGTCAAGTCAGAAAAGGGATAATTTATGAATAGCCAATTAAATGAGACACTTAATATGTTAACTTAGCCTCCTCCAGATCTCTCAATATATGTTTACAGACCCTCAGAGGTGTACAGCTACACCAGAGTATTACAAACATTTTAATGTGTGGTGATTGTCTTGGCTTTTTTATATGATTCACGTAACCAAATTGGCCTATTTGCAGATATTATACTTAAGCACGACAAGTTTTGCATTTGAATTTTTAGGATATATTTTGAATGTGTAGCTGCCATTTCAGAGTTGGCTTATGTGTTAAACTGATAAAACATATTATTGAACCAGGTTTCCAACCTACTTCTAGAATCATTGAATGGTTTGGGTTGGAAGGGACCTTAAAGACCATCTGCTTCCAACCTCCCTGCCATGAGCACGTACACCTTCCACTAGAGCAGGTTGCTCAAAGCCCCATCCAACCAGGCCTTGAACACCTTCCAGGGATGGAGCACCCACAAACTCTAGATAACCTGTTTCAGTGCCTCACCACCCTCACAGTAAAGCATTTCTAATCTAAATCTTCCCTCTTTCAGTTTAAAACAATTACCCCTTGTCCTATCACTACACTTCCTGATAAAGAGTCCCTCCTCATCTTTCCTATTGGCCCCATTAAGTCCTAAACAGCTGCTGTAAGGTCTCCCTTGAATGTTCTCTTCTCCAGGCTGAACAACCCAAACTCTCTCAGCCTGTTCTCATATGATCTCCAGCCCCTGACCATCTTCGTGGCCCTCCTATAAAAAAAAACACATTTATTTTCATTAAATTTTGCTCATATAAAAAGAGCCAGGGTGATTTATGACAAAGTGGGTCACATTTATATGCAACTGGATTGTAAGGATGGCCAAATTTACCTTTCCATCTACACTGGTTGGTAAAAGATGCTGTTCAAATACATCCAAAATTGCAGGGAAGAAAAAGTACCATTATGAAAACTATTATGACCCAAATTCAAGTTGATATAAGTAGAGGTAAAGTGGCACCACAAAAAATATTGCCTAACAGTTCAGGAAGTTTGCCATGCCATTTCAAACTTGTTACATTCCATAGCTCTCCAAAAATTAGACATATAAGGTGTTACGCTAGGTGGGTAGCGTATGAGCAGACACTGATTAATCTATGAAACTTCTAAATTGGGAAACCTTGAAAGACACCTAATGTAAAATGAAACTGTAAAATTCAGCTATATCTTTCTGAGTCAGTAGGGCTTGAAATTTACTTTGTTTTGGAATTATTTTAGTTTAGTTTTTCTGATTTTAGTGAAACTACTGAGCTACAATCTCAATTAGCACATCTAGACCATTACAAATGGCTGCATTTTGATGCATTGTTGTCTGCCTATGGAATGATGGATTTATACAACAGCACTCATTAGCAGTATACCTGTACAACCGAAGTTTTGAAGTTCTTTCCTAACAACTTCAATTAATCTAAATATTGCCAAATAATGTTCCTGTATCTAATCTAATGACTCCTTCACATTACGTTAAACACTCCCTGGGTAATCACACTATTTAATAGAATTATAATTAAGTATAATTGTATACATTAACCATGTGTCTGATTTGTGCCATCTACTCTATCTTTTGCTGGGAGAGCAATGACTTAGAACTGGTTTTTACTCCAAGAAATTCCACTTTTTTTTGCATCTTCTTTAAGCAACCTAAATCAGTTTTAGATTTGCCTCTAGGTTTATAGAAGTCTGTCAAAAATAAGGAAGATAGTGGACTTTAGTACATACCCTTCTCTTGTTTTTCTTAATATTGATATTTCTCTACTGCTATCAATTTCTAATCCTGTTTTTGCCACTAAAATATGTGAGATTATGATTTAATCAAAAGAACATCTGAGTAAAAAGCTGGTGTACCTCTTTGCAAAGAACTCCAGAGTATAGAGTCTTCCTTTTTGTGTGAATTCTACTTCCCATGCAACCTACTTTTTTTCCGAAAGTAGCTTAACTTTACAATTAAAGGAAACCTAGAGTAACTAAATGTCAATTTCCATACTAATTTTAGCAAATAAACTTCCTGTTTAGGAACTTTTAGGAACTTAACTATAAGTCATATAGTTTCTTTCAAATGTGGCTTTCAGTGTTTCATTCCTTGGGTTTTATGATGCACTGAGGGAAAGCACATCTGTGGCTTGCAGTTTATGTTGCAAGAGAAAGGAGAGGCAATTTAATGTTCTGCATGCTTTGATTTTTGTTCTGTAGCTGCTTCTAAAATGGAGCTAGATTCCTGCTATATGTTGTTTGGTTGTTTTCTGTGATATGCATAAGACTTTGTTCACAAAAGTTATAAGCATTTAATTATTTTTACAAGGTTTTGCTCACATTTTTTTTACTCTGCTTTAGTATAATATATTCTAGAACTATTAAAGTCATTTTCTTACTGTAACTTGTTTTCTTAAGTTTCATAGTTTTAAAAGGCTGAAAATTGAGTTTGGAAATTAAGTGTAAAGTGTTAGAATTACAGGAAACAGCTCAAGCTATGACTTTTGCAGTAAAGTATGTCCATAATAGCAAAGACTTCAGATTTTCTATAAATAATCACTAATATGGAATTAAGTATTTTTGAAATGATAAAGTATGGATTCATCTGGTGTTGATTATCATGTTACCACATGTTAATTATGCCTGGCAAAGATTTTGTTCTTTTCCATTATATATTTGTGGAGAAGCTAGTTAGTTCTGCTTCATTTCAGCAAACTGGGCTGATGCCCAGAGAGCTATTATTAGTGGATGCATTGTCATGATTTATACTGGCAAAATCTATGATTATCAGGATGAAATGTGCAATCTGAAAAGGAAATTCTTGGGGAAACAAGTTTATGTTTCTTTTTCTTTGTAGTTATGCCATATTCATGACAGATACATTTTCACAGTTTGTTGTTGTTGTTGTTGGGTATTTTTGAACAATTAAATATGCCCTTATATTTTGCAACTTCAGTCTTGAAAACAGTCTTGGCTATATATATAAAAAAAATACATAAAAACTATAGTAATAAATACCTGCGGAAAACACTTCAATCTGATGTCTGATTCAGCTACATTTGCCTGAGGGAAATCTGAACAATCAGACAGGCTATCTATCTTCATGGGTAGCTTTGCTACAGAATTCCTAGGGGTTGTCATTTCTAAAGAAACCATTGTGTTCCAGCACCACCTATAGGTATTTAAAGGAAATATATTTAGATCTGTGCCCAGGATTAGCAAGTGGATTCCATATTTATGGAAAATGAGACTGACAATTGTATAGCTGCTGCTACAGATACTTTGAATTTTCGATCTTGAGTCAAAAAATTGTTATAATACCCTCTTTTATTGAAGAAATAGTATGAAACTAAATGCTCAGAGAGCATGATAAAAACATTCATTAGATGTACTTTTCAAAAACAGTGTAAGAATTGAAAGATTTTGCCCCTTTTTGAGTATCTAAAGGACTGGGAATCAAAGAGAAGGTATTTCCTAGTGTAAAATGTCCTCTTCATTCATAGAGGGGTGTTCTATACTTTAGGAAGTATGTTTTTACTGATTAAAAACACCATATTGGTGTTAACCCTTAAACTTGCTCACCTGTAGCTGAGAGTTCTAAGTACCTAGTAGAATTTTGATACAGTCTCTCATTTATATGGAATGATTCCTACGCTGTCGTTAGGCAAGGGTAGTACAAATACTGGCCTTGTAAATGAGCAAGACAGGTTGCCTAGGTCTTCCAGAGAGTGTGACTCAATGGGACAGTTCTTTGAATAGAAAATGTACTAGGATGACAGTGCCAACAGAAATTCATTTTAGTATCTTGTGCAGTACCTGGAATTTATTTATGTTAAACAAGGGGGTTTTGTTTGCTTTTCTGTTTGTTTTAATCATAAGGCAGAACATCTTAGATAAGCCATACATAATGTAAACAAAAACCCGAAGTTTTAAATGTATTGTAAGGTTTAAGGTAAAAACTATTTGACTATTCAATATATTTTGTTTTCCTGGAATGGACAATATTTGACTAGAGGGAAAAAGGAACAACATTTTGTGATTCGTTTAACTTTTAGAAACTGCTCTGTGCTGTGGTTTAACTATTCAACAACACAGTATATGCTACACAGGATGGCTTTTCAGAGTCATGATCGCTCTAAGAGAACCCTAGCACTGCGTTACTTGAGGTGAAGAGAACTTGTCAGCTGGTCTTCTATGACTGCCTAGGTTTTCCAGGGTAGAAACAGTACTAGTGGATTTATGTTCAGTTCATCAGTGCTGCACTACCAAGTACACCCTAAATATGTGATATACACTGTATGTCAAATATCACTCAGTAATGCCTCCTTCGCATCACTCAGGAGACCTGTACTCCAGCCCACATAGTTTCTTGTCTACCCTGTTCTCTATATAAAGTAAGTTGTGCCACACAGAGTAGAGTGGAAAGATACTGTCAATCTGTTTGTGGACATAAGTCCTGAGAGGGTGTGGGTTTTTGCCTTATATGGTCAACAGTGCAAATAATAAGTGGATGGCAAATAGTTCTGCTTATATGGAGATAATACTTATTGCAGGGACTGTAATTTTATTTATTGTTTTCCAAACCAGAAGCTTCTTACAGTGTCTGTAAAGTTTCCCTGTATAACTGGCTAATAACAGTTCTGTGTGCAATTTACAAACTCAGAAGATCAATTACCAGCCTGCATATGACACTTCCTTATCAAAAGGCTTTGAAAATAAGGTCACTGTTTCATCCTTATAAAATAATGGTATACATGTATATATTGCAGTGTTTAAAAAACAAACATAGAAACATCCAATCCCCAACACCCTAAAAAAATTAAAGTGGACCAGTCCTATTAAGCAGTAGAACACTAGGAAGTGAGGGCAGGGGGAATAGAAAAAGTTCCCGACACACTCAAAATTGGTGAGTCGTACTGTCTTCATCTGAACTTTTGTATTTCAACTATTTTAGCTAAGAGTTTCATTGTAATTTGTATTTAGTTCTCATCAGAGAACCTATAATACAAAGCAGTTGTTTAATAATCCTTCCTTGTACATAGTGAGGTCAAACTTCATTGTAAGCAGAACACAACAGAGATTGGATGAAGGGACAGGAAAGCAATGGATGTATTCATTCCTTTGTAGTGTAATTTTGTGTAACTGCTAACTGATCACTGCAAATTGATACACCTCATCTTTTGTCTTCTCAAAGGCTGTGCTCATGGCATTTTCAGTTGGTGTTGCAGTCTAGGACTGGAGAAGGTGAGAAGACAGCTTTTCCTTACAGAAGCTATGAGCTGCAGCTGATGAGGCTTAACTACTCTGTGTCTAAGGGATACAGCTAGTTAGATTCAACTTGACTTTGGTTCATACTGCACAGCTTATACTTCCCAATACTGTTCCATGCATTATCTAGCCAAAGGGTTTGGGCTTTTTTTTTTTTCTTCTTAGAATGGTATTTTATTTCCATGCTCCAGGAGCATGCTTCTGCTCCAATTTCTTCATGAACAATAAAATGAATCTTATACTACCTCACTTTAAAAATGTAACAAATTATAGCTGTGGTACCACATGATTAAAACAAGAATTATTCATTTAATCTTTTGTAATCTTTCCAAATATTCCTATTCCTTACCAGTTTAACATGTGTCTGACAGGATTTTATTATGTAGTCTATAAAAATCTTTCTAGTTTTGATCAAGCTTTGTGCATCTCAGTCAAGAAAGTGGAATTTATCCACTCTTTTAAGAGAATATTCATATTTTAAACTGAATATAACAATGAGCTCCATCAAAGGATTTTTATTTTTTTTTATGCTTACTACCAAAAAGTTTAATGGCATTCACCTTATGGGAATTGCTTTTTATGCAGAAAAGTTATGAGGCTTCCAGACACTATGTTTTCCTCCTTTCACCCAGAAAAATCCCGTGTAACAAGCTGTGTTACTGAAATGAGTAAGCCAGCCAAACAGACTAGAACTCAAGGAAAAAGCAAACACTCATTATTTCCTAAAGAATTCCAGTCAAACTACTATGTGAAAAATCAGAGGTTTTGTATGAGTGTGGATGGGGATAAAGGAAGAATGACCAGTATTCCGGATGATCACAAGTGGGCATGCATTGTATAGCATATGCTATTTTGTCAGCTGGTTATTTTCTCACTTTGTGATATTTCAGTCAAGGATACCGTTCAGCATACAAACAAAAAAGCAGTTCATAGAATCATAGAATCATCAAGGTTGGAAAAGACCTCCAGGATCATCAAGGCCAACCTCTGTCTAACATTTCCATAGTCAGTAGACCATAGACCATGCTCTGAAGTGTCTCATCTACTCACTTTTTGAATACCTCCAGGGGTGGTGACTCCACCACCTCCCTGGGCAATCCATTCCAATGTTTAACTACTCTTTCACTAAAGAAATTTTTCCTCATATCTAATCTGAATTTCCCCTGGCGCAGCTTGTGGACATTTCTTCTTGTCCTGTCATTAGTTAAGAGGGAGAAGAGGCCAGCACCCGCATCTCTACAACCTCTTTTCAGGTACTTGTAGAGAGCAATAAGGTCACCTCTAAGGCTAAACAAACCCAATTCCCTCAGCCTTTTCTCACAGGACATGTTCTCCAATCCCCCAACCAGTCTTATTGCTCTTCTCTGGACCCTCTCCAGTACCTCTTTGTCTTATATCACAGTGGATGGTAGGGATTGGAAGGGACCTCTGGAGGTCACTGAGTCCAACACCCCTGCCAACGCAGGAACACCCAGGGCAGGCCACACAGGAACAGATCCACACTTCCTGAGCTTACCCACAAGGATGTTATGGGACACAGTATCAAAAGCCTTGCTAAGGTCAAGGTAGACAATGGCAGTTGTTGGATCACTGGTAGATTTTAATTTTGGTCTTTGGTAGAAGGGTAAAATTTCATTTAAGTTGGAAACAACATTATGGCAAAGGCACCGCAGGTTATTATTTGTCATTGTCAACTGTTACAAATGTGAGCCAGTTTATACAGGTAAATAAATGCAGCAGTCTCCATCTCCAACTCTTAAAAGATATTGACCTTCCTGATAGTCTATTTCTTCATGAAGCCTGCAGCACATTTCTCTATTAAAAAAATAATAAGCCAAAAGATCATACTTGGCTTTTACATTAGCAGATACAGTTACCTTAATGAAATTTGACAAAGTCTGTTTGTCTTGTTATTTTTATTTGTGATAAGCAAATAACTGGTTAGAAATAATCTGTTTTGCTGTGGAGCAGGTTTTGGCATAAACATAACAGCCTTCAAAATAAGAAGCAGCTTTGGGTAGCAATTAAACAGTAGAATTTCTCATATGATCAGTTGAAATATTTCATAGTGTTACAAAAAAAAAAACCAACAATGCCAGACTGCAATGGTTTATTTCTGTGCTATATATTTCTAAGCTGTGTGGAAAAGTTTCTGAATTCAGGCACTTCCTCTTTTTGTCTCAATAGTCTATAGGTGATGGGGAATTCTTTCTTTTTAAGTCTTCCAGGCTTATTAGAAAAGCAGCATGTCTTGAGTGAAGAGAGCAACTAGAGTGTGCCTACATACCTTCTGTGAGAATGAACTCTTCAGAAAGAGAGATTTATGACAGAAGTTTATGACAGAAGATCTTCTTAAGAAAATAAGATGAAAAGACTCAAACTCATGTTAGATTGCAATGATGAAAGAATGGGGTGAAATTAATGGAAAGACAGTGCAAGCAATGTAAATTGAAGTCATGTATTGCCTTAAAAACAAGTTTTGCCCAGTTCACTTACTATTGATCAGATAGGATGCAGAGGGCAATCAGTAAGATTAAACAAGGAAAGATTTCCCTAAAAGAAGAGATCAGAAAGAGAAATTAATTCAGTTTGGATTGGAGTAACAAAGAGTATAGCAAAAGCATATTGAATGAGTGTGATTTAGAGAAGGTCACTCGAGGATTTTAATTTACTGTTTCATGTTGGAGAAAAATCTAAATGCAAACTCAGACATGAAAGCATACAAAACAAATTTTGAGAGGAAAACAAGATTATAAAAGTTATTAAGGTTCTTAAGAACAATCATTTTTTTTTCTCAGAGGCAGAGAATTATACTGTCCACGATCCATACTGTGTCAGCTGATGGTACTATGTAATGCCATCTGTAATACCAGCTGTCACATTTTAGGCAGAGCAATTTTGGTTGTACATGTACATCAGAAAAACGAGATCTGTAGCACAGCAGGACTCAAACTGTGCAAAAGCAGTAACAGGAGTCATTTTAGAAATGTTCCAAACATTGTCCTGTCCAGCAGAAGAAACTCAGACCACATAAAGGTTGTGGGAATTGTGTTAGGAGAAAAGATACAACAAGTTACTATGCAAATGTAGGATGTGGCAGAAACGGCCAGCTTGAGCTAAAGTGTAGGAAATTGATGCAGTGAGCCCTTGGGTTGCATAAGGCAGCCATTATCTGCCCCATTTTAAGCATCCTCACACTTCTTGATTCCATTCCTGAGCCAAATGGCTGTCTGTCCATCCCAGATGTTCTGCCCAAAGGGGACAGGACTTTACTGTCCTGCATTTTCTATGGCAAGTCCTTTTCTTTCATATTCTTAGAATGTCTCTTTTTTTACTTTTTTCTTATCCTAACCTTAGTCCAAGACAGACGGGGTTTAAAAGGACACTTTTCTGTTGCAAAGCGACTGTTAATTCTTTAGAGACATGCATTGGCATTCATCTGCCATTTCAGTTCCCTTAAGAGTCCTGATCACTTCTTTGCTATTATTCTGATCACTTTGCTACTATACATCTCCTCATCTTTGTGTCAAGGTACCCTGTGATACAGTTGCTTGTACCCTATGCCAATCTGTCACCAAAAGATGGCTCAAGATATATTGGTTCTGCTAACTTCATTTGCTTTGGTAGTTTTCATTCTTGCTGGATTTCTGTATTTCTGTTCTCCAGTCCTAACAGTAAATTCAGGCAGAGAGGAAGGCCACTTGGTATTAATTGTTACATTGCTACAGCTTCTCAGGCTGTTCATCAGCTAAAGCTAGAAATGTAAATATAAAAACAGTACATTCTCAGTTTTAGTAACATCATCACATAACACTAAAGAAAGGTAAACCTTTAAGTATTCAATACTCTTTCTCCTATTATGGCCTCATGTACTAAGTAAGGCATATACCAGAGAGCAATAATTTCGTGCTGTTGTAGACAAATGATCCTTTGAAATAATGAATTACCCAGTTAAAGAAACATCCATCCTTTTCTGACACAGCTGTGTCTGAGGCACAATGGTAATGGGGAGTTAAATGGTCCCTCCAGCACTAAGAATAAAAAGAATAAGGTTATTCACCAGCAGGAATCTGACACTTTTCTAACTGAAACCAGAAATGCTGGTTTTCCTCAAAGTGATAAGGTGTTAAGGCCTAGTTAAGAACAGATGTTGCTGTGAGTGGTGTAGGAAGGGTCCCACTGGAGCATGTGCAGGAATAGACCTGTCTTATAAACCTTGTACCTTAGTTCAAGACTGAGGAAGAGGAATGCTGGAGCCTTGGACAGGAAGTAGTCAGTTCTGCTTCTGGTTTGATGTCTCACCATTAATGAGGTTTGAAAGATGGTAGTTGTGTTATAGAATTCATCATGGCTTTCGGTCTTCCAGGACCCATAGAAATATTTAAGATAGCATACTCTATCCACAAGCTTGAACAGTATCAGCAGGAGGGCTCTGATGTATCTTCTGTTTTCTTAGACTATAATAAGCAATGGTGTCTCTTTATTCATTATTTGATCACTGGGATTCATTATCTATATTTAAATGGCTAGCAATTAAAACATAATTCTCTCTGATCATAAAAGTGTTTAAGTTGATTCTCGGCCAACAAAGACCCTACAACACTGTTTCAAGGAATTTGCTCTCATTAATGGTGACAAGCAACAACCTGTGAGACTGATTCATAAATGTGATATTTATTGAAGTTCACAGTATCCTCAAATTGGATAAAGGATGCAGCAAAGAGATAAATAAAATTACCTTTTAGCTTGTTTGTGTGTAAAGAATGTGTTTCTTCATAACCAGACAGCAATGTGAACACATTGTTCAAAACATCCTTTGTAAAAATAATGAGTTAGAAAATGTGGCCCTAGTTCTCTGCTCTGCATTGCTAAAATAGAATGTATATTTGTATAGCCTTGTGGAGTTTGTGGAAATTAACAACATATTATACTAATGAAATAGAGAAATTCCTAAAGCTCTGCTGCAGTTGTCCAGGACTGTCTTTATGATCCGCTTTCTGCTTAGCCTGAGAACTGCAGGGCACAGAAATTACTTAATTCCTTGGCCATCATATTGGTCTTTCTCATAACCATGCAGAAAGCAGTACATAGGCCGACCCTCTTCACAGTGACAGAGTTCGCTTGCTTTGCTTAAGACTAGCTCCATTTGCATCACATTTTTTCTATTAATGATTGCTTATTATATGACTTTAATTTGCATATTCCATGCTGATTGAAAGTCTGTGGTACAATTATTACTTTCAAATCCTGTTCGTGCAAAGCAGGCCTATTCTGTACTTTCACAGCATCAGATAATGCTGAAGGGCTAACTTCTTAATTCCTCAGCAGTTATACTTCATGCTTACCTTGATATCAATGGTTATTTTCCAATTTTCTCTCTCTAATTTATTTTGTCTTATAAAACTTTGTATTGTATTACCAGGTAGGATAACTTTCGCTATTGCTTGTTAAATAACTGTATCATCCTGCATGTCCAAAGAAGTGCAATGAAGATGGTGAAGGGTCTAGAGAACAAGTCTTACAAGGAGCAGCTGATTTGTTTAATTGCTAGAGAAAAGGAAATTCAAAGGCGACGTTATCACTCTCTGCAACTCCCTGAACGGAGGTTGGAGAGAGATGGGTGTTAGTCCCTACTCCAAATTAACAAGTGATAGGACAAGAAGAAATGGCCTCAAGTTGGGGAGATTTACATTGGATATTAGAAAAAATTTCTTCCTGGAAAGGGTTGAGTGACCATCCCCAGAAACATTTAAAATATGTGTAGATGTGGCGCTTAGTCACATGGTTTAATGGTGTATTTGGCTGTGCTGGGTTAACGGCTGGATACAATGATTGTAGAGGTCTTTTCCAACCTGAATATCTCCTATCTTAATTTGGTCTGGGTATTCAAAAGTCCCAAATTCATACACAGTTTCTAAAAAACCTTGCATTATCTCTGGAAGTATTATACACTTAAAGAGTTCATTTTGAAAATAAGCAACATAAGAAAACCAAAGTGGATTTTAATGTAATGATACACTTAATCTGCTGCTTCTAAAGATATACTGCTGCATAATTGCTTTTATTTTCCAATTACATTACTAATTTCTTCCTTTTTTTCTATGATTGTCTGGAAAGCCTGTCTTTTGTAGTTTAATCAGTGTAACTAATTAAGACCTGATATATCTCCTGCCAAGGAAATCTCTATAGTTAAAATTTAGACTTAAAAAAATGAACAAGTAAACAAACAAAAAAAACCCAATAGTCAAAATTACAGTGACTGGTTAGGAGGAGGGGGAGGACTTAGCAATCAGATGAACTTACCCCTTGATCACCCCTTTTTACTTTTCAAAAACTAGTTGATACTAATGTGAATATAGATATCCATTGACCTTGTTATTGTAGGAAACAGAGTCAATTCTTTTAACTGTTGCTTATCCTAAAAAAGAAGATTATGTCAAAGGTTTTGGTGTATTTTTTTTTCTTTTTCTGCTGCAGCTGCCATGGATAAGCAGGGCATGTCATATAAAACAAAAAAGTTTCCTTCTTTCAGGTATTTTTTCCTTTGTCTTTCAATCTGAAACTATAGGCAGGAACAGTTAGCAAAAGTCATTCTGCTAAGAAGAAAGATGTTTCTCTCTTTAATCAGAACAAAATATCCTATTTTCAGCCACAAAATGTACAGGCAAATAAAGTAAAGACCTGTGGCTTGATCCTGCAAAACACAAATGGGTTATATCCCTGTTAGCTGAAGTATTCATTTAGAATTTTCTTTGTTGTCTTGAGTTTAAAAGAGCTAAATGCCATCTTACAAGAGGAATTTCCCTGAAAGTATATGACAGACAAAACATTTTATTCACTACTGTTTGAGTAATAAATGATTCTTTTTGAAGCAGTTTTAGTTATTGAACAGAATAAATAATAGAGCAGTGAATTAGAAAAGTAGATTTAGAACTTACTTGAAGAGAAGCAGTGCAAAGCCTTCTTCTTAAGCTAATTCTACAACTGGTTCCAAGGTAGGAAAATCTGTAAAAATCAATTCACTTATTTACTTTAAATATTGTGTCAGACACATTAAAAGGTCTTCATTTCTCTTCTGCCTTCAAATTACTTAAAGGTTTGCTGATAAATTCTCAAAATTATAGAAGCTGAGCCTTGCAAAGAGGACCTGTTTTTCCAGAATTACTTATTCTCAAATAATATCCATTCCCCAAAGAGTTTTCCTGGATGTGTGTTATTCTTGGATGGATGACGCCTGGTGATAAGTTGTCTTAATACTGGAAAAAATGGGAAGAAAGAGTCCAAAGGAAATAGTATCTCAGTATTCTGACTGAAGATGACCTTTAAACCTTATTATCACCACTAGTATGGATCACTAAATAGTGGGTTTTCATATTTAAACTTGTATGTAAAGCTCATGGAAAATGATCCTGCAAAAAGTGCCTTGCAGAATTGAAATTATGTTCATGTAGAAAGCCCCTTGTGTTGGAAGAATTGGTGGATGAACTATATGTGGCATTTCTGTTTGTGCTTTTAAGAGCCATGAATTATAATTTGGGGTGGTTTCCCAGTCATTCATGGCATCATGCATGTTTCCTATGGCAGATTCCAAAGATTAAATATTACATAGTCAGAAGCATTTATTAAGATTGGAGACTGCTCTGTGTAGAAAGCATTAACTATGTTTCAAAGACTTTAATGTAGTGACAAATTTAGGAGTATGGGAGCTATATTTTATATCATTTTCTGCTGATAGTAACCAAATGAGTAACTGCTTTATTTCTGAAGAGATACAGAAGTTCCTTTAGAAAGCTTTTTAAAACAGTCAGTATATTTTGAGTGCTCTAAAATTTTAAGTAGAGAATTCTCTGAGAATAGAACAAATCTGTGAGTTACACACTACTGAGATTTTATGAGACACCAAGTCATTGAGTTTAATTTTAGGGGTTTTTTTGGTTATGTTTTCAAAGGCATAACACTCATACTAATGGTAGTAATTAAAACATAGTACCTTATCAGGTTATGTCATTTGTGTCATTCCAGATAAAATACTTGTGCTGTAAATACTGGCTAGAGATTCTGCATAGTTTGGATCTTGGGATTAATAGGAACCTCCAGATCTACAGGGCAATTGTACCTCACAGGTTTCTATATGGTTGAGATAACTGAAATACCTCTGTAATTTCATTAATATGTTTAATACCAATAAGGTATAGGATATGCAGATGAAGAATTTTAAAGTATCAAGAAAATGCCTTAAAGCTGTAATGTTAATAATTTGTGTACAATACTGACTACGCCCTGGCAGGGCCCTGCCCTGTAGTGGTTGAGCTGCTTTTCTGAGCAGTGGACATTAAAATCTGCCAGAGCTGAACACCTGCAAGGATTTGCCAGAGGATGTTGCAGTAAATATTCAGCTTCATTTAAACTCTGCTTCTTTTGGAGAGAGAGATGCTCTCACAAACAGCCACTGTAATACCAGAGTATTAGTGTGGTTTTTCCATGTTATGTATATTTTACAAAAATATACTCAGTGGAGAAAAGATGTTTTCCCCACAGTCATTGCTTATTACCACACATAGAGAATATTTGCTGTGTCACTTATAGATGGATGGCATTTTAAAGTAAATATGAAAAAAACAGTTGGTTTTGGAGTGGGGTTTTTTTATAATATTTTTGAAAATCAACGTACATAAACAGAAAAACTGCATATACCAGAGAGTGAGTAAAAAAGTTACAACTCCTATTTACATCCATTAATATACTCCATTGTTTAACCTTAGATGTGTATATTCTAGTAGAGGTAGAGGATTAGAACTGTTCATACACTACTTTGTTTTTTTTTATGTAAAGATAAAGCTACACTGAGTGGACTATCTGTGTCCAAGTCCATTTTGAAATAAAAGTTAAATTGGTTCTTCCTAGACACTTTGTTTTACATTAGTGTAAAACATAAAGGTCCACCTGTAAGTTGAGACATAAACTCTAGGCTTCTTGTACTCTGTACAGACAAGCTTATTATTCCAGTACTGCAGTTACTTTATTTGATTTCAAAGGCACAATGAAGGAAAGGCAACAATGAAAGAAAAAATATAATTTTTCCACTTCAAAAGTAGTAAAAGCTACCATCTAAGCCATAAGTGATTCTGCAAATTCATTAGCAAGTAATCAAAATAAATATTGTGGAGTTTCATTCTTTTTACCAAAGAGCAGTAATGCATCACCAAGAAACTATTTTAATGTACCCCTTTAATTCCATAGCAGAAAGACCTGGTAGTTCATTATTCATACAGATATTTAGTTTAATCTTTTTACTGCTGTCTGTGCTGAACAAAGGATTGGTAGTTGAGAATGAGAGTTTGGTAAGAAATATTCTCCATATCCTCCATAAAATATTCTCCATACAAATCAAAGAACCTTCTTTTGATTATGTGAATCAGCCATGTTTAGCAAATAGCAATTTAGTTGTAGGGAAAAAAAAAAACAAACAACAAAACAAAACCCTGTTTCCTGAGGGGGGGACTTAATTTAGCATGATTATTTTTATTTCCAAAAATATTTACAAAACCTCCCTAGGGATTCATCTTTAAATAAATGTGTCTCTTGCTTTGAACAATTGTGGCTTCTTTCTGGGTTATATTTTCCTTCTGCTTTCCGTCTAGCCTGTCCACCTGCTAACAATTTGTATCCAAAAAGCACAGTTCAAAACCCAGGGAGATTTTTCTGCTTTGTTTCTGTTAAACAAAACAGTCATAATCATGCCTATGTTCTTCATGATTTCTAAAATTCTGACATAACCTAAAAAAATAATAAAAATCAATCCTGCTGAGTAGCACTGATTGAACTAATGGTCTTTGTGCTAAAAAGAAAACTATATAGTAAGATGCCTAGATTAAAAATTATCAATTATATTATTATATGTTCTTGAGTATATGTTAGAAAGTACTTTTTTTCTCACGAACAACTAATTGCTCTGAAGGAACTTTAAATTGCTTTCTTTTAAAATTTGACCTCATGCTCCATTCCCTGCAGCACACTAACAGAAATGAAGAAAAATGTTGAATTTTTAAAATACTTCTGTCAGTATACAAATTATTTTAAATGTCTGGAAAAAAACTGAAAAAAAAAATCAATTTTCTTTTTCTTTCATTTCAGTGCATGAATAATTCTAATCCTGTTCTGGGTCTGTAGCCTCTTCCACCCTCTTTTATTTACAAAGCATCCACATTTCTAACTATTTTTTTCACTTCAGCAAGAGGAAAGGAAACAAAAATAAAAGAGGAAGTCTGATTAAATGATCAGAGTCATATTTTGTGGAGCCGATACATAAAATGGTAGACCAGCATAGTGAACAAGATTTCCATAATGTGCAAATAGAGATCATCTGGTTCCTTTCTGTAGGATACAAAAGGAGAGAACTTATTTCTTTAAAGCATAACTGAAATATTTATGCCAAATTAGTTCTCAGAATTAACCTAAGGAGCTTCTCAGTATAAGTCCCCTCAAAACTGGAAGGTTTGTCCTGCCAAGTTGGAAATACACTGTGTGCTATTATAGCTCAATCCTAATAATGCTTCATATGCTAATGACCTGTGACATCTTTCTAATTATGGAATGATACTGCAGTCTCCACAGTGTGCTGGGGGAGAGGGTGTTGAATTCCTCATTGTGTTCAATGTCTTGCAACAATGGTCTTCCACCTCTAGTCTAAAGGAGAACAGAGAAGGTCAGAACTGCATGTACAGGAGTGGGCACTTAACAAGAAAAGATACCAAATACAAGTTTTTTAAACTTGAAAGAATTCACATTTTGTCTGATGTGCTCTTTTATTTTTGAATGAATTTTAACCAACAAGCAATGTATGCAAGCATTGATGTGCATAAAGAGAATCACTGTATCAAAGGCATGTACTAGCTGACTGCTGCATTTCTGTATAACAGATCAATGGTACATCTCAGTTCATAAAGACAGATGTATAGGAATATGATCAACATGGCACTGCTGGAGATGGTAACCCTTACTTTGCATAAAAAAATGGTGTCATTTAGCTTCCAATCTCACAGTTTATTGATTTTACTCCTTATCTCAATTGACTTGCTCAACGATTTGTTGTGTTTCCTTAGCTGATGTTACCTTTGCTGAACTGATCTGCTGAGACAAGTGGCAATCTTCCGGACTCGGTCGGTGTGCCCCATTGAGTTTAACTTTACCAGCATGAGTCTGGTTGTGGTGCAAATGGTGGCTAAGAAAGATTAATGCGATATTCTGCTTTGAAGATCACACAGGTTGGGTTGTTATTTTATTAATCCAGTTTAGATTCTGACCTATCTGCACAATGGACAAGATCTTACTTCACAACTAGTTTTTGTAAAATGAAACTAGAAGAAACAACAGAATGAACAGAGCCTTCTTAAATGAAGCTGGTATTCAGAATCTGTCACTATATAGCTTTTCTCTTTATTTTCATTTCTGAATGAAATCTGTGATGTCAGGGACCAGATTTTTATTGTTCTGTTTGTTGGTTGTTTGTTTTTTCTTTTTACAGGTGGAAGTATGTAATAAAAACCTAGCTTTCCATCAAAAAGATCTGAAATTGGAAATCCTTCAATTAATTTAATAGTAATATCTATTCTTATGCTGATTGTTCTATTAAAATAATTGTAGTATTTTTGTATAAGTGTTTTTGTTTGCTTTATTTTTATATGATTACACACTATTTGAAGCAAATTCTATATGAGTTTCTATATATTATGAAAAGCCACCATAGACAGGTATCTTCTCTGTATGTATCAGCTATTTCTTCAAGAAGCAGCAGAATTTAAAAAGAATACTGGAGGAAAAATGTTTTCTGGGGAATATTTGGATATCTTTAAAGAAATATGGTCCGACAGCCTAGTCTGGTGACTGTATGAAACCTTTCTTCAGCTTACCTTTACTTTTTGAGAGGAACATGTTTCAGCGTATGAATTATTGCAAGTAGCTTGTATTAAGATCTTCTTTGAAACATGGATGTGAGCAATTGTAACTTGTTTGTATGAGGGTTATTCTGTGAAATAAATTTATATGCTTCCATTAGACTAGTTATCCAGTGTATTAGAGCAGGGTCCAAGTATTATAGTGTCCTGGTTCTGGGCAGATTTTTTTGTAGGCTAATGAAGAAAAAATATCACCCCTTCTATCCCACATGCTGTAAAGAAATCAAATAAGCTGTCAGGCTTCTGCCAGAATCTAGAGGAGATTTTTATGGTGCTGGAAAGAGATTGCAGAGGATCAAAGGAAAATTCTTAATCCTCTTGTACCAACAGCACACAAGCTTTAAGAAAAATCCTCCTTCTCCACATGTTTTCTTATTAAAATGGGCTAATTCAGGGAAGGCGGAGACTTCAATCCTTGATCAGCTTCACAGTGTTATTTAATGAAAAACTTGTACTTATAGAAAGCCTCAAAAAAACAGCATTAGCAGGAAATCTTATCTGTAAAAAACATACCTCTTGTAGGCTTGGTTCAGTGAAGCATCCAAAAGTTTGATGGTGGGTTGATTTTATATTGTCTTTCATAGTAATTATGAAAAAGCCATTTATATTATCAGATGGGAGATTCTTGTCATTTAAAAAATTGCCTCTCAGAAAACCAGGTTTTTACAGAAATTAATTCTGGATTTTTCTGTAGATTCCATCCATTGTAAATACAGCTTTTTTTGGATGTGTGTTCTGAACAACTGTGTTGAACTATGCTGTACCACATATGTACTTTGTCCCCATGAAGTACATATGAGTACTGTTTTTTTTCTAATGAGTGTAGCATGATCATTACACTGTTCTCAATGGACTACACTTTCAGTTTCCTATATGACTTGTCCTCTGGCAGTACTACTAGTAAATCTTTCACATGAACTGACATTAATTAATTTCTTTTAAAGACCTATTGTGAATGTAGTTTCAGTTGATTCATTCATCCAGTTACTGACCAGACCAGCATGTCTGAACTTGCTAGATGAGACAAGAATGCATCTGTAATTAATTTTCTGTAGCAACATGTTATGTGTTAAACTTCCTTAATCCAGTGTTATTACATGTTTAGAGTTCTGCCTGCACTTCAGAAATTTTGCCTGGTCAGCATTCCAGATGTTTACCCTTTATTTTGAAATGATCAAGCCCAGTCAGAAAACTCTTATGAAAGGCATTATGATCCATTTCTAATCTCCGGAGACAGGCAGTCTTGTGAAAGATCTGGTTTGTGATTTTGTTGCTCTGTGTGCACTATGAAACTGTTGCACACAAGATGTTTTCAATCCAGAATATTAGTTGAAGTCATTTTGCTACTGAAGAAAGGAGCAAATGATATTACTAGTGAATAAAATAACATACATCAATCATCTAAGGTAGATCTTACCCAGGGAGTTCAGAAGGGGTCTCCCACCCAAAACAGTCCAACAGGACTTGTGACGCACAAGTTGTTAGTATCACATCATAAGTTTCAGTACTACAAGGTACAAAATATTCCATGTTTGGCATAGTCTCCTCTTGACTTGTTAGCTTTGAAATAGTGTGATACTGGGCTTTGAACATGCTTTGGATTTTGTAGTTTGAATCCAGTATTTCCCTCTTTGTTGAAGTACAGACTGCTATTTAGACTTCCTATCTGTGTCTAATCTGCAAATTATTTATTCTCTATGACTGGAAAATATAGTAATAATACTGAAAGAATAAGACTTTTTTCTCACTGAACTTTCCTGATGATGTTTTCGTGTTCTGTCATCTGGGGAAGAAATGTAAATTTTTCTCAGCTTCTTGGAGAGCAGGAGTGTGACAAAAGGCAGACAATTGTTCTATGCTTTTTAAGAGTTATGAACACGGTGTAAATAATTGTCCTCCATTCTGTTGTGGGCATCTACTGCAGACCACCAAACCAGGAAGAAGCTGTCCATGAGGCCTTCTACAGGCAGCCAGAAGTAGCCTCAAGATCACATGCCCTGGTGCTCATGGGTGCCTTCAATCACCCTGATATTAATTGGAAAGATCACACAGCTGGACAGAAGCACTGCAAAAGGTTTCTGCAGTGCATTAATGACAACTTTCTGCTGCAAGTGGTTAAAGAACCAACAAGGAGAGGTGCAATGCTGTTGTATTAATTTGTTTGTATTAACAAAGAAGGCCTGGTTGCAGATGTTACAGTTGAGGGTAGTCTTTGCTGTAGCAACCACAACATGTTAGAGTTTAATATCATTAGGGAAAGAAGCAGGGTAATAAGTAAAACTTCTACCCTGGACTTTAAGAGGGATAACTTTGTCCTCTTCAAAAATCTGCTCAGCAGTATCCCCTGGGCTAGGGCTCTAGAAGGTAGGGGGGGCCAAGAGAGATGGTTAATATTCAAACATTACCTCCTCCAAGCTCAAGATAAATGTATTCCCTTAAAAAAAAACATCAAGCAGAGGAGGCAGGACACCTTCATGGAAAAACAGGGAGCTCCTGAAAAAAACTCAAATGGAAAGTGAGGTTTACAATATGTGGAAAAAGGGTCTGGTTAATTGGATTATAGAAATGCTGCCAGAGTATGTAGAGACTCAACAAGAAAGGCCAAGGCTGTCTTGGAACAAGAAAACAAAAAGAGCTTTTTCAAATACATCAATGAGAAAAGTAAGAGTAGGGAAAAAGTGGGGACACTGCTAAATGAAGTGGGAGGTATGGTAACAGAGGATGCAGAGATGGTAGAACTGCTGAATGCTTTCTTTGCCTCAGTCTTTACTCCCAAATCAGCCCTCAGGAACCCCAGTCACTGGAAGAGAGCAGAACAGGAGAGAGGAAGACACTCTGCTGTCGGTCAGGACTAGGTTAGAGATCACTTGCATAAAGTGAAACCACACAAATCCATGGGCCTCAATGGGGTGCATCCACGTGTGCTGGCTGATACTGTTGCTGAGTTGCTCTTCATCATTTTTGAAAAATCATGGAGAACAGGAGAGGGCGCCTGATGACTGGAAGAAAGCCAGTGTCACTCCAGTCTTCAAAAAGGACAAGAGGGAAGACACAGGCAACTACAGACTGGTCAGTCTCACCTCCATCCCTGGAAAAGTTTGGAGGCCATCTCTAACCACATGGAAGAAAAGAAGGTTATCATGAGTAGCCAACATGGATTTACCAAAGGGAAATCCTGCTTGACTAATCTGATAGCCTTCTGTGAAGCCATAACCAAATAGGTAGATGAAGGGAGAACAGCAGATGTCATTTACCTTGACTTCGGTAAGGCTTTTGGTACCGTCCCCCATAACATCCTCGTAGAAAAACTCAACAAATGTGGCATAGACAATTGGTCTGTGAGGTGGATTGAAAACTGGCTCAACAACAGAGTTCAGAGGGTTGTGAGCAGCAGCACAGAGTCCAGCTGGAGGCATGTGATCAGTGGTGTTCCCCAGGGATCGGTACTGGGTCCAGTTTTGTTCAGCAGCATCATCAACGACCTGTACAAGGGCATAGAGTGTACCTTCAGCAAGTTTGATGGTGATGCAAAACTGGGAGGGGTGGCTGACACACCAGAAAGCTGTGCTGCTATCCAATGTGATCTGGACAGGCTGGAGTGCTGGGCAAAGGTGAACCTCATGTGCAGAGTCCTGCATCTGGGGAGGAATAACACCGGGCACTGGTACAGGTTAGGGGTCACCCTGCTGGAAAGCAGCACTGTGGAGGAAGACCTTGGAGTCCTAGCAGACAGCAAGTTATCCATAGGACAGCAATGTGTCCTTGCGGACAGAAAGACCAGTGGCATCCTGGGGTGCATTAAGAAAACTGTGTCCAGCAGGTGTAGGGAGGTTCTCCTCCCCCTCTACTCTGCCATAGTTAGACCACACCTAGAATACTGCGTCCAATTTTGGGCTCCCCAATTTAAGAGATAAGGATCTACTGGAAAGAGTCCAAGGGAGAGCTATGAGTATGATTAAGGGACTTTAGCATCTCCCCTATGAAGAAAGACTGAGGGAACTGGGCTGTTTAATCTTGAGAGGAGAAGACTTAAAGGGAATCTTATTAATGTCTATAAATATCTGAAGGGTGGGTGTCAAATGGAAGAGGCCAATCTCTTCTGTAGTGCCCAGCAATAGGACAAGGAACAATGGGTATAAATTTGAGCATAGAAGGTTTCACCTCAACATGAGGATGAATTTCTTTACTGTGAGGGTGACAGAGCCCTGGAAGAGGTTGCCCAGAGAGGTCGTGGTGTCACCATCTCTAGAGACTTTCAAAACCCATCTGGCTACATTCCTGTGCAACATGCCCTAGGTGATCCTGCTTTGGCAGGGGGGTTGGACTCGATGATCTCTAGAGGTCCCTTCCAACCCCTAACATTCTAAGATTCTATGATTCTCTGGTAAGCATGTGTACTGCAATGACTGTTGCACAGGAGCAACTGACTGGTTTTAGTTGCATAGTGGCCTCTCATGGGAACACTTTAAGAGCTTGTTGAGTTAAAAATGTCATCTTAGATACTGGATAGCAGCTGAAGTCAAGCAAATCTTATGAGAAGCATTTTCCTTTTCAAATAAACACCTGTCAGGCTGCAAGCCAGTGAGTTGGTAAGGAAGCAGCCAGCCCCAGGGAGTGCAAGTCATTATCAAAATAGATTTTGGTACTGCTTTGTTTTCTTTTTTAGCGGCACAGTAGGGTTGGAAATCAGGTTTTATGCTTGGATTGCCTTCCTACGTGTGGTTTAGACATTAGGAGTCAGCAAGTGATAGAACCGAAATGACAGCTGAGGCTGAGATCCACTCATGGCAAAAGGCTATGGCACAGTGTTGAGGTGGGATGAGCAGAAGGAAGCAGGTTTGACACTGCAGCAGCAGGGACTGACAGGTGGATACAGGTTTGGCATGTCTGATGGTAAATGCCTCATTACTAGCAGCTCAGACTTCCCAGAAACAGCAGCAGATGGTGGTATCATCAGTTACCATCTTCTTCACTTACATCCACTCAATACTGCCCTGAAGGCAGATTGTGAAACTCCTGTTGTCCTTCCTTATGTCACAGTTTGAGCATCTCCTGTACCTTCCAGTATTCCCCAGTCACACCAGAGAGAAGGATTCAACCTGTGAGAAGTTGGCATATTAAAAAGAAAAAAAAAAAAAAAAGAAAGAAATTACATGGAAGGTGACCTGAGTTCTGTTCTAAACATCTATAAGTAGTGACTCCCAGCCCAATCACCACGGAGAAAATAACTTCCACTTCATCATTTGTCAAGACAAAGTACAGGCATGCTCATAGCTTTCTGAGAAATCAGTAGAAAGTCCAAAGAACAGGAAATTCAGCTTGTTTTATAGTTGTCTATCTAAATCAGGTTCCTTAGTCTCATTTTGTTTCATTTAAATGAGATTTGGAAACAGGTAAATACTGTGATAGTATATTTCTAGTTGATAACTTTGGTGTTGATATAATCGAGTTCAAGGGGGTTTGGAAAAGCCCTCGTAAGAAGTAAGATGGACTTTGTAAGCTACTTAAGCTTAAATTACTTAATCTTCAAAATTCTGAACATGTAGCTTGGCATTTCTCTTACTCTTTAGCTTTCCCTCAGGCTTGTAA
>JANHFX010014663.1:49493-71006 GCA_027560015.1 Chloroceryle amazona
CAGCTGTAGTCTCACTAGGGCAGAGTAGGGAGGGAGGAGAACCTCCCTTATGAAAATAATCTCAAGGAAATTAAATAATCTTTTAATTGGGCATTATTTTATCACTGTTTATTTTACAACCAGTTATTTAAGATTATACAACTACTAACTGATTTAGTATGAGGAACAGTTTTGAACATTTGGGCTTGTCTTCCAAAATAAAAAAGAATCAAATGTGACGCTTAGAAATTAAACTAGGACCCAGTTTTTGTGACTACTGAAGACTTAGTTGCAATGTTTACAAAAAATAGTTTTGCAATATTCTGTTTCTATAAAATGTTTTGTTTCTTGCTAATTAAAATTTTATTGATGGTTTCTTAAGAGTGAAATTCTGGTCTTGGTAAATTTAACTCTAGGTATTTCACTGATAGCAGTTAATTTCCAAGTTAGATGGTTATAAAACATTGACATTTTTTTACCCTAGAATCCAATAAATTTCAGGTATTAACGGATAAAATAGTTTGTGTGCATCTATTATTTGTAATGTAATTTTTTGGATCACATTGTGCTTTGTGAATCTAAGAGGGCTTTTTTTATCTATTAGTATTTAAATTACAGTAATAATTAAGGTTGCAAGTCAAGTTCAATGAGATAGGAAAAGATTGTCAATTTGTTCCCTTTTGGCAAAACCTGTCAATAAGGACAATAACAAAACCAGAAGATACAGAAATAACTAATTTATGTGTATTATTCAGTAACACCTTATGTGATTTGGAGCACTTTAGTTGATGTTCCAAAGCCTGAAGAAAATGACTCACAAGTGAATGTGCTCCTTATTTGTACATGAAAGTTTATAAAGAATAAATGTGACTGTTTAAAGAAAGACTAGGAAACACATGGGTAGTAAAAGCACTGAATAGTGTGTGTGTGGGAAGCTGTCAAACTGACAAAGAGGGAGAAAGAAGAAACAGCTATTCATTAGTGACAAGGTGCTTAGTATTGATATCACTTATCAAAGAGAGACATTTACAAGAGAGCCTGGAAAGATGACAGTGTATCTTTATAATTAAGGTTAACCACAATCACTCATATAAGGTTGAGAGCCCATAACCTTAAGCAAACTAAACTATAAAGTATTTTTTATCAAAAGTTAGAAATATTCCTGACCAAGTTTTATTTTCCCAATTTAATTTATATAGTTCTGTTAAGCAATTTTGCAATAATATTGTTGCCTTTCATATTTATCCTGCTGTAGGTATAATACAGAAGTCAGTTCACTTTCTAATTAAAAGGGTGTACTTTTAACAACAAATCCTGCAGATTATCCGTAGTATTCTGAAAGTCAAGTTAGTCTTTTATTATGCCTACCACCAGGGAAAAAAGTATTGGGTTTATTTGTAAGAGGATTAGAGACATTATTCACCTGTTACGGTTTTGTAATATTATACTGCTTACTAATAAAGAGATAATAACTGCTGTACATTGATCATACAAGGTCCATGTGCTCAGGGCTACAGCTTGACTAACTGCAGGTTGTTAGAGCTCTCACAATGAGATTACCCTGTGCTAGTTAATAGTAGCTGTTCCTGTCTTAAACAGACATGTCTTGAATTGCATGAGTTGCCTTGTGAATGACAATAAATGTGAGAATGGCTGTGCTGTATGGGAACAGTCTTGGCCACTATCCTGTTTCTGACAGTGGTGAAAAGTAGGAAGGAAAGGAGGAAGACGGTAGTGATATAAATACCTGCACTAAACCCATGCTCATTTTGAGCTATTTCATCAGCATTACTTTGCAGTTACCACAAACCATGGAGTGGAAAGATTGTTAAGACGGGACAGTAGATGCTTAGTGCCTTCTGTTATGAAAACCTATGTTGCTGATATAATGAAATCCTTAACTTAAAACTTTGAGGAGGAGTGAAGATGATGTTTTGCTTTATTTTGGTTTTAGTATGGCAAATAGTAACTTCTGTGTGACAGTGAGCATTAACTGTAACCATTACTTAATATATTTCTAGCAAAATGAACTCAGTTTTCTTGGTCTAGAGTAGTACAGTCCTATACTTCTGTAGTTTTTGTAAGTTTATTTGGACCAGATGCCTAAATTGTGTGAGTAATAAATATCCAGCATGGCCAGATCGAATGTGGAGGATTAAACTCACTGTCTTTTTAAAAGGGCAAATGCAGCATGGTATATTTAAGAAAGAGAATTGTTACATTCATAAATATAAGGTGGAAAATAACTGCTGGAGCACCTGTATAACAAGGTTATATTTGCTGGAAAGTAATTGGAAGTTGAAGAGCATTACAAAAACAACGCAGTTTTATAAAAATAAAAGGGCAAGTAATTCTGTGTTGTATTAAGAAAGAAGCAAAAGATAATTACTGCATTTGGCAGCAGTAACACCTCAGGTGGAGGATTACGTTCAGCTCTGGGCAGGACACTTTGACAGTAATCCAGACTACCAGGAAAAGGTCCAAAGGAGATTTGTAAGGGGTTTAGAAAGCAAGGCAAATAAAAAGATTGGGAGAAATGAGTTTATTTAACATTAGAGATAATTAAGAGGAGGCAAAAGTTTTCTGGAAGAAAGAAAGTAACTAGAAGTAGTTTGCTGAAGTAATGCAGTGAGTGCTAGGGGGCTGATGTTCCACAAAGGGTTCAAGCAGCCTGGGAAGGAGCTGAACCTGGAGAGCCCAAACAAAGTAAAGGCTGAGAGTGCAGGAGGCCACTTTCTCCCCTGTAGCAGCCTTGAATTGCAAGACATGAATGGTGGATTAGAAAATTGGAATACATTTACTATACATATGGCTTTAAATTGTTCTGTCCATACTCTGAAGGAAGTACAAAATTATTGAATGTCTATTAAAGAATGTTTAGGCTGTATATTACAAAAAAAAGAGGCCAGTCTTGCAAGAACTGTAGTGAAATCCTGAACTGGCTCCTTCAGGTAGCTGGGAACTTCACTGGAGCTTTTTAAGAACAGTTTGGACATCTGCCAGAAAAGGTCTCAAGGTATTTATCCTGTAGAAATATGCCAAAACTTGAATGAGAAACTCCATTAAAACTCTGTCCAGTTTTAACTTCCTGTGTTTCTAGTGAGGAATATTCACTGACCTTCCTGACAGACATCTTCCCTAAATATCATCTTTTGTGCTTTTCACGCAGGACCTAGCTGTAGAAGGAATAATTTGTTCAGTGTCCAAGAGTAGAGGAGAAGGCCTTATGCTAAGAATTCATTTTCTCATGATACAGTCCACATGTGAAATATGTACCAGCAGAGTTGTATCCATGCAGATCTACTGGCCAAACACACTTGCATTCTCATCTGCTGCTCTGATCTGAGAGGGGAAGCTAGTTTTGTATCATCTGTGTGACTTAAGTGTTCCCAGGTGTAAAATAATGGGGAAGAATTCTTTCACTGTTCCCAGACACAAGGATGATTCAGTTCCTGTGAATCCCTTTGAGACTTCTTTCTTCACAGTTCCTTGGTTATTGTTCCATGTTGGAGGGTTTTGCCCTTGGGGGTTTCATGGGGTGCAGATTTAAGCCAAAGTATGGTAACTTCCCAGCATTCCTAAGAAAATAAATGTCTGATTGCCAAAAGCGTGACACAGATCTTCATTATGTTTGCAGCAGATGTCAGTACATCTGACAGTGGTAATAGTGTCACTCTGACTGCAGAGGAAAGACCTTGGGAGGTAAGCAAAACAGCAATTTAGTTCTGTGGGTTTGATGGGAAATAGGCTGGGAGTTGAGACCAGAAAGGTCCTAAGATAAGCTCTACTAAGTCATTTATTCATCATGTTTGTGTAGTTTTCCAGCTGTGCTGCATGCTGTTTCTATTTTGATAGCCCTCCACATTGGTGTGGCACAATGCAGCAAGCAAAATGAGCTGACGTAACCCTATGTCTGACATTCCAGTAGTTAGGAAACCAAGTAAGTTTTCACAACCTTTTCTAGGCTGAACTGTGTCTGTAGGTCATGTAGGAGATCACATTTCTTGTGTGCCAAGAAAATAACATGTTTATAAAACAGCTGCCAGCCCTCACCCCAACCACATTTGATCAGTTTCAGTGGAGCTCTGAATGCTTGATTTTACCATTTTGGGAGTTATTCCAAAAGTTACTGACCACTTTATGTTTTGAAGGCCTTTTTTTTCCTTATTACTGAGTGGGAGAATTCCAAAGTTTCATTTTGAAATGCAGTAACCTCTCAACTTTTCAAGTTGAGCCTTTTTATGTCCCTTCCAAAGGATTCTGAAACCTGTTGGAGAACTTTAGACCTTTGATGTCCAACTAGGAATCTCCTGTGACTTCTAAATTCTAATTCTTCATGGATGCAGGAAGACCCAGATAAGGAAGCTGGCAAGAAACAAACTTCAGAAATCTGTTTGGCAAGCTGAGTTCCATAAGTAGTTTACTGAATCTAAGCTTCAATAATATTTTAATATCTATTTTCCTAACTTCAAAATCTCTAAAAATAATTTCACTAATAAGAAAGCAGTCACAAACTATTTTAGAGACTGAATATTTAATGAGAATTTTAAAATTAGTCATCTTAATCTGTATTTTAACAGGAAATTTTCCATTTTGGGAACATCTAATTGTCTGATACAACTTTTGTGTTGTTGGTAATTGTGTAATAAAAATTATTATTTTTTCAAGGACTTAAATGCTATGAGTTAAAATTTTTTTGTGCTGAATTTTTTTTTTTCTTGTAGGTTTAATAGTTAAAAGTGGCTCAACTAGAATAAAATCAGTAAACTTCCATTGACCTCATTATTTATGAGGATTTAACTCAGTTGTGCATTTCATTTAAAGATTATATAATAATCCCAATTTTATATGTTAAAATTAGATCTCCACAGAGCAGGTAGGTAGTAGTTACATCAATTTCTTTTTTACCATGTCATAAAGCCTGATTTTTATGGATCCTTTTAATTAAAACTGGAAACTTAATCTAGTTCATAGTAGGAACTTGTGCTATGATCATGTAAACTCAATCCTTTTTTTTCCCTCTTCTTTGCCACTGCAAAGAGTACTGCTAGATACTTTCCCTTCCATAACTGTTTTGAGACATGAGTGTTCTGGTTAGCTCTGGGAGAAGGAATGAAAAATTTCAGGTCTCCTGCCTTCTATTGCAAGTACAGAAGCTCTGTAATGCTTTCAAAATCCTCTAGGGTAAAATAGTTCCTTGGAAAAGCAAAACAGGAAAAGATATTAAACCATATATTGATAAGAGAACAGTGTCTCAAACTGGATCGTCAGTCAGAATTTCCTTATAGACATTGACAGTGTAAAACTTTGCTGGTGTTCTTCACAAGGTGTATGACACAAAAATGCTTCCTGACCTAATTACATTGAACTACATAGAAATTACACGATTTGAAGATATACGTTTTCTTTTCACCTTAACTTTCTGGTTGTGTACTTCTTAGCCCTTGAAAGCTCTAATGCAAGAACAACGAGATTGAAGAAAGCAAGACAGTATGATGACCTTTCAGTGGTACCGGCTGGGTTCCTGTTGTGTGTCATCATACAGGGGACTGGTGCCCTCTGCCGGGCTGTCCTGCTTCGTTCATTCCCCACTGCTTGCTATGAGATGTCTTTAGGAGCTATGTTCACTATGGGAAGTGCATGGAAGAGACAAAGGCCAAACCATTTGCATGATTTATTTGGGCCTTTTTTCATGCAGGGGTATTGATTGTGTCTTTAGGAGCTACTAGGATTTTCTCCATGTATTTGTTGTTCAGAATTGCTCACTAGCTCCTGTGATTAAGCCACTCTCCGTAGCTAGAGATTTATCAGGAGGAGTTAATGCTTGTAATATGAAGTATTTTGGTTGAAAATTGAAACCATTCAGTTTGATGGAAGGGAATTTGTGTTCCAGTGTAGGTGCTGATTTTCTTTTTACATCTATGTTTAGTGTGTTCAGAGCTTTACAGCCAGATGTTCTGCAGTGCTTCTCTAGCAGAAGACACAAGCAATCTCATTTTGAAGGTATGCTGTGCAGTGACACTAACTTAATAACAGTTACTCTACTTGTCTGTATCACAGGTGCTGCTTTGCCTCCACTGAAACTTGGGCATTCAGTCTGTGCCATGAAAGCAGATGAAGGTCCATGCAAAGCAATCCACATGCGCTATTACTTTGATATTCAAAGCCGTGAGTGTGAAATATTTGAATATGGTGGATGCCATGGCAATGAGAACAACTTCCTCACGCTTGAAGAATGTCAGAAGAAGTGTGTGGTAACAGGCGAGTATCCATTCTCTTATCCCCCTATCTGGTCTTCATTTGCACTGTTATTTCTCCGTGGCAAACCATATGGATTTAGGAAGTAGAAGCTCTCTTCATTTCCTATTAATACAGTAATGTGATGTCTCTAATTAGGTTCCCAAGTGTATACTCTACGTTGTAGTCATCTGAGTTAATTTTATATTGTGCAAGCAAACGTTCAGGATTTGGAAAGAGAACTGTGACTTTTGCATGTGACCCATGCAATAGAGACCAGTACAAGTAAGCTTATTTTCTAGCTAGTGCCCTGGTTTTAGTGAGTTCTGAAAGTGAAATTGATTTTGAGACTGGGCTAGCCTGGTGGGTGGTACAAATATTCTAGCCCTATTTTCGATCCCTGGTTTCTCCTTCATGTGAGAAGCTAACGGAAGCTGTCCAAAATCTTGGACATCTGCTATGCTTCAACATTAACTGGAACTGCAGTAGTATATTGTTTTCATTATAAATATCATTTATAGCTGTTTGTCATAAAAGATCTGTTTTGTTGAAAACTCACCAATTAATTGTTAGAGGAAAATAAGATCCAAATACCATACACAGCAGAATATACAGAAAGTGCCTTGTCAGCACTGGTTTTGCCGTTAAAAGTGATCCTTGTAATTAACCAAGGCTTTCAGCCTTGTGGATGACCCACCTCCTGTTCCTCACAGAAGTGTATGAAAGTTAAAAGAGTCTTAAAATTGCAAGTTAATGCCAGTGGAGCTATAAAGTTGACAAATTCATATTTTTAGATATTGAAGGAATTTGAGTCGTATTTCCTTTGGATACCTTATATGGATCTTGCTTTCATGGGAATTAGGTGGACTGTGTCTGGGTGAGTGAACAGAAAGTGATAATGAGGGAGGTACTGAGGGGGCAATAGAAATAGGGAAAAAAAATCCAGGATAAAGAGCTCCTCAAAGGTATGTGATAACCAACCCTCAGTGTGCCAACTATCGAGCTTTTTCCTAGGTGAATTAATATATTGTATGTCCATTTATTTACACTTTCAGGTAAGATAGAGAGATTCGTTCTCAACAGAAGTTAAAAATGCCTTGCCCGTCAGCAAAATGTGTCACTGTGTGTAACTGAGCTTGAGACAGGGATGTTGGACAATCCTGCAGTAGAGAACAGTTCATTCTGAGGATGGGTAATACGACCAGATGAAAACTGTTAATCTCTGCTGCATATTAGAGAGGTACTGTGGCAGCACCCTACTGCTATGTAGATCTCAGTACGTGTCACTTTGTTTGCCCTCTTTTCATATTTTTTTCTATCCCTGGGCCGTTCCATAAAACTGGAAATCTGCTGATGTGCTGTAGGCATTAAATTGGTTTGCAGGGTATAAATTTGTACCTTCTAGGATTAGCATAGGTCACTTGCAAGCACACCAAATTTATTTATGTATTCCAGAAATTTCAGACTAGAGAACTGATTTCAGAAACTCCTTTTTGGGTTTTCTGACCCAAACAGACTATATGCATAAGACAAGCTGATATATAGTATTGTGCTTTGTCTGTAATAAATGTTACATACATTTAATAATAAACACTACAGGTCTCTGTTACCCACCTGCTATCCATAGTATTTAGATCAGGCCTTAAATCTGTTACACTGTCTGTTTCACATCACATATCTATTTCCTGATAAAAAATGGCTGTGAATTGTGCCTCTAAATTTATTCTAGACATCAAAGTAAATATCTGTCTCCCATCCTTGTGTCAGACTAATGGCTGGGGCTGACGTGCACATTACCCTAAACTATATTTTTTAAATGTTTGTTAGTTATGATGCTTGTAATCCTCAGAAGCTGCAAACATTACCTGATCATACCAATAGGATAGATACCATAAAAAAGCAATATATTTTCTTCCCTTTTACTGACAGAAAAATGAAGGTGGTAACAGAAATGTAAGTGAAGACTATAGACTATGTTACAATCAGAGCAGGGAGTACAGCTCAGGGTGTCTGGCATTTACTTAACTGGTAGGTGCAATCTCTTCTCTTCTGGCTGTATGACCTATATAGTCTTGATACCATGTTGTATAGTCTCACTTGCACAAGGTGGATCAAGTTGTTTTGAATAATTACAGGTGTTTAAAATGAAAGGAAATATTACGAAAATTTTTTTCAGGTTGTGTGTTTGCTTAGACTGCTTTTCAGCTACCATGTAGGTAGCTGATGTTTCCTGCTGCTGTGTTTCTGTAATACAACAACTTGTCTGAATGCAAAGCAATGCAACAGCAACACGTGCCTGTGTCCAGCAGAAGCTTTGCAAATTTCTAAATGCTGCTTTTTGACTCAGGATTTTCTCCCTCTGTATCCAGTCCAGTAAGAGAGTATATATGTTTATTATACATGTCTAGTATGACAGTTTAGTAAGATGTTTACAATTTACAGAGTCAAGCGGTGTTGCTTTCTTACCCCAACACAGTGATCCAGAATACTCTTGGCTGACTTTCCACTCAGGCCTCAATGGGACTGTATGTATAAATAATAGCAAAATTTAACCTGAGCATAAATTTTCATGGGTTACAACGTATTGGAAAAACATCTAACAGAGGAAGACCCATCCTTCCTAAAAGGTATCCCTGGTTTTGATCTCTTTGATCTTTCCAGTGAGGAAAAAAACACCCAAGAGGGTGTAAAAGACTTACATTTAATGTTTGCTAATCTCCACCCCTCTAAACTGATGCCCTTCCTCTCCTTAACCCAGCCTGGGCAAATTTTTGAGTATTAATTAATATTACTTATTCTGTATGGTTATCCAGAAGATGTATTTCTATTGGAATTGAATGATGGTATTCTCATGCACAATCAAGACAGATGAATGTAATTTTAAGGAGTTAAAAATTACTCAAATTGTAGCATTACTATTTTGCACAGTAATTGTCCTTTGACTCATGGAAGCTATAGGACATAAATTTGTATTATGGATTTAAATTATTTTAATTCTTTCCCCCCTTGGACAATGAGATTAAAATGTTATGCCCATTTTTTTTTTTTAATGAAAATTGATTAATTCCACAGTCAATAAATACAAATAAATTCAAAAAAATAATGTTGGCAATGTCATTCAAAGAAAATAACTTTCCTTAAAAGGCATTTTTTTCACTTATGTAGTGATAGATCAGATTAGAAACAGATTAGTAAGTAGTGATTAATCTCTTTCTAGTTATGGCTTCACAAAGTTTAATGAATACAATCTTTCAAGATTAAAAAAATGGATATTTATTTTTCTCAATTAGCATTTAGTGGCAGAAAGACCTGGGATCTAGGATGTGAAGACAGCTCTTCTTTTTCTGTCACCAGGCTGGCTTTTAGTACTTTACATCTGATAGCTGGTTGTGGGTTTCAGTTGGGCCCACAGCATTTTTGCCATGCTTGGAGCAGGGTTGTTTGCAGGACTGCAGCTGCCAGTATCTCGTCCAAAACATGCGACTTCCTGGAAATTTGCAGTGTTTGTCCCAAATTCCGATTTAAAAGCTGAGACAGAGGGTTAAACTGGAAAAGGCAGGGTTGATAGATACAGAAGGTGGAATTAAAAGCATCCAAAAGTCATAATCAGGTGCCATGAGTAAAGAGCTATATAATTATTTCTTCAATATAATGTTGCTATTTTGACCGTTGCTTTGAGTCTGACATACATGTTGGATCACTGTCCGTAGCAGATCTTCTCTACTGGCATGTAACTGACATAACTCCATAGAATAAAAGTGGGAGTTACTTAAAATGAGAACTGGCTTAATGTTAGTACATCTTGGTACTCAGCCAAATTACAGTATTTGGTGTATGCATAACAGTGATCCAAGAATCTACAAGTGTTGAATCAGCTATGAGGAATTGGAGCAATAAAGGCTCATTACTCTGTATTCTCTGAATGAACAACAGCAGATAAAATGGTTTGGTGGCACATACAGTGTGCTGTCTACTGTCAGCCATAAAATGAAGTAAAATTATAAGTTAATCTGCTTTTGCCAACATAAAATAAATATGTAATTCAGTAGATTATTTTTGTTAAATCTGTCTGTGCTGTATTGTATTATATAGTTATATTCATCTTACTTAATATTTCCAGTATTTATTACTGCAGGAAAATTACTATTTTGTAACTATAGAAATCAGACTGAAAAGACAGTATGATTGATAGGAATATGCTTAAAAATAAAAGTCTAATAGATGCTCAGAAAATTATCACTGTGAAGAATGTGAAGATGAAGACTGCTAAAAATAAGCTGAAGGGGAGCTATGAGATATATATACTAATTCAGAAGAAATAATGTGACTTCTCACCAGTGTCTTATTTTCCAATATTAAGCACAAATATAAGAATAAATGAACTAACATGAGTGAATTCCCGGGCTTCTTATATCCGGACTTTTAATTTTTTTTAAATTAAATAAGCCATCAAAGACAGAAACAAGTAATTCCTAGACCTACCTGAGGTCAGTAGAAGAGAGTTCAGAGAGCCCAGCTACAGGTTGTCTGCTCCAAGACTCTCTAAGACAGTGTTTAGATTCAAGATGCCTAGGTCTGACTCAAGTCTCCTAAAAATCAGCTGCATTTTTTTTGTTTCATGTGCCCAATACTCACCACTTTGGGGAAGAAAAAAATTACTTTTAAGAGGACTTTGCCTATATGCTCCATTGATTCTAAATATTAATATAATCATAAATATCATTCTAAAGCAAAGGTCCTAATTTTCAATATATACGGTAGGCTACTTCAGCTTCTAACAGGGGAAAACACCTGCTGATAAATGGTTCTGGATATGACAGCAAATTCCGTTATTTACACAGCAGATCCACCAGAAATAAGAGATTGTTTACAAAGAAATTAACTCAGCTGTAGATTTGGCCTTTTTGACTGAAATCCAAAGCAAAAAAAGCCCCGCATTGTTGACATGATAGTAAGAATAAAGCATTCTAGGCCTGTATTAACTCATAATAACTTCTTCCTGCTCTGTGCCAGAAGACTAGAGAACATATGCCAAAGTATGATTGCTGGTTTTGGCCTGAAGGGGACAGCTGAGTGAAATTAGTGAAATGGCCTGGTGTGAGTGTCCATGGTTTAGGTCATGGGTTTCAGTGCTGAAAGCGCAGCCTCCTACTACCAGGAAGTACTGGATATTTGTTCAAACAGATGCTACATCATTCTAAAGTGCATGTCATGTCTTTAAATACTATTTTCTTAAGGATGCCAGCTGCATTGCCCCAGAGATGGAAGGAAAATGTATCATGACAGAATTTCTGCTTGATAGATTTCCTTTGAAAATGTAACACAGGCATGTTTCCAGAAGAAAAAGAAAAAGCTGTGGTAGGATAATGGCACACAAGGGCAGTACAACCAATGCTAAAAGCTTCTTGGTCATCATCGGCACCTCTTGAAATAGGAGTGTGGAAGGTATATCACTATATAACGGGTGGTTAGAAACATTTATTCTGGAATATGAGTGGAGAATAAACTACTAAAATTCCTATCAATTTTGGACTGTGAAGATATTGTTATAAATGGGTGGGGTGGGACTTTATTAAAATTACAAATTACAGAAAAAGTGAGGATACCTATGTCTCAGGTATCTTCTGTTATTGCTTCTGTGACAAGGAAGGGCACAGCAGCAATTTTGCTTTCCATCAGGAACTGGTTTTAGTTTGAGGTCTTGCCAGGAGGTAGTTACTTCCTCCTAGCAAGACCTTCCTGAGATAGGCACAGCATTCCTGTATCTCCTGCTCTCACCATCTGGGCAGAGCAGCTATCTCACACACAAAGTCACAGAGAGGCTGCAGTGATGTGCTTTAGGTGTATGACTTGGAGGCCTGAGAAACATGGCATGAGAGACGAATGCACGTGATTTAAATTCAAATTAAAATCTATACTCTCCTTCAAATTCCCTTTCGTCTTGGGTTTCAAAGAAGGCTAAACCATGGGTTACGCTGAAGCTTTATGAGTAGATCTCTTCAAGACTTGCATGCACTGAAGCAGGAAGAGCCATCATCAGTGGCTGTAAAATGCTTCTGCTACTGAGCTGCTACCCTTGGCATGTACTATAGGAAATTGGTACCTTCTTCAGGACTGTGCTAGCTAAGTAAGACGGCCAGGGCCAGGCAAATGTATTGCTTCATTATAATATGTTTGATTGCACTTGCTTTCCAGCAGACGGCTTCAGGCAAAGCTTTAGCTGTACCACTCTTATCCCTTCTCTCATATGCAAGAGGTCAGTGGGCAAAGGAGAGTTTCAGGGAAACTAGCACTTTTTAATGTTATTAAGAAAAGCGCAAGTACAAAACAAGAATTATGAAGGAATGCAATTAAGATGATTTAGGTGAATTCCAGATGCTACTATTTCACGTGCCTTGCAAAAACCCCTGTAATACAAAATATCAAAGCTATCCTTGGCCACTTTTCTCGCTCTCACCTGCTGAAAGCATTTTTCTGCCTCTTCTGTTTCCCCTTTGTGGTGAGGGTGGAGCAGCTGCGTGGGCTCGGCTCTAAACCACGACAATCACGCACGGAAAGAACAGTGCAAACAGGTCTGTTGTTACCCTAAAGATAGTTGGAGATACAAATGAACTTTAATATCATAAACAGCATAATGAATATTTTACTCAGACACACCATAGCATAGCAAAGGAATTGGACAGCATAAGAGAGGTCTTCATCACTAACTAGATCAGCTCCAAAGCTGTTAGCATTACTGGTGGCTACAGCAGTTGGGCTAAGTTAGTCTGCTACTTAATCTTTGTAGGAGCAAGGTTCCATAACACTGGATTCTGGTTCCAGTAACATGAAGAGGAATTTTTCTTGTTCAGTTCAGTATTGGCATTATTTGAATCCAATACTTCCCATATCCTCAAGCTTCCAATTAGCAGATTTCCTCTGTACTTAAGCCCTCCAGGACAAGCTTATGTGCTTAGAGAAGAAAGAAGGGGAAGAGATGCTATATTCTTCCTCCTCAGTGCTCATTGTCACTGCTAAGCACCCTGGTATCACAGGTGAGACTTAATGTTTGCTTTTGCTAAATACTTTTCTTTTATATTGCAGAATTGCCGCAGAAGATGATGCTAGCAAAAATTAAGAAAGGTAATTATGCTTACATAGTAATCTAAGAGCCTTATACAATGATAAGGGATTTAGCTTGTTTTGATAAATTCTTATGTATTATGCCAAACCATCTCCTAACAAAAACAGCAGCATCAGGCTGAGTTCTAACTCCTAATCTTCTGTGTTATCAAAGACTCTGAGGAGAGTTGTGGTCACTGAGGATGGTAACTGCAGTCTAAACACATGACACTTCCCCCCCCCTTCTGTTTCAAATAGCTTTGAAACAGAACTTTTCAAGCGTTGCCTGTGTAGGAGCCAACAGAGGCTAGGGCAGATCTTCTAGTTACACAGTAAGCAAGGGGGCAAGTTGCCCACTCCTGAAGGGACAAACTGTTTGCAGAAATTTAAATGTCTGATACCCCACCTTCCTAAGTAGCTAGTGTTTTAACTCTGAGAGTTACTTGTCTGAAGCACTGTTAATCTCTTGAGGTAACCAGTGTTCCTGACAAGTCTATTGAAGTCTGACACTTACAGTAGAGCTTGTGAAAATTTCTTCTACCCTTCCGCGTTCCACATTAGACACTTCCCTGGATTGGACCCAATGCTGGTAGTCAGAGTTCTCCAAATACAGACTTGAGTATATTCCCAAGACAGCTCCTCTTTCTCTGCTTATACTACTTCATTCCTTCTTACATTGCTTTCTCTTGAATTGCTGGGCAATTAATGCCTTGCAGAAGGACCAATATTTGCAGATGTATTTTGAAATAGACTAATTAAACAATTTATCTTTGCAAAATGGTATTTGGAATATTTCCATTCTGAGATTATGATTTTCTTTTCCTGTTTTCTACTGTCTTTTCCATTCTTAATGCATTAAAAAAAAGAAAAGCCTCTGCTATGGAAGTTACTAAAGTTGATTTTCTACAGATGCTGCAGACATTTGGCACTTAACTTCCTTTAAGGTCTGACCCTAGTTCCCCAATTTTAGTGGCAGAACATATTCTTTGGCTATCAACAGCGTCATTACATGGTTACTATTGTTTCCATTAATGTAGTCCAGAATATTGAGTCTCTGGAGAAAGACATAGCATTTAGAATTATAATAGTAGTTTGTATAGTTAAGGATTATAATGTCTCCATGACTTCACTCTTCAAAAGTGGCTATGAAAGTTAGCTGAGAGCTCAATTTATTTGGGCTTAATTTCCTTTTCCTGCAAAAGGCATTTCACTATAAGGATACTCTAAATGAAGAGCAGCTGTTTTTGAGAATCACTCATAATGCTCTAGTCTGCTGTACATACCTTTATTACTATCTGCCTTCTTTTCTCAGTTAATCTCTTTAATGCTCCTTTTCTGTTACTTCACAACATTGTGCAATGTTTGATGAGAGAATTGTTTCTGTAGATCCTATTGTTTGTGAGCTTCTAATAGATGATATATGGAATAGATACCACACTGGTAGATTCTTAGCTGCTATCTGTCTACATAACTCTTATTTCTTTCAGCTGAAAGTGCACTGCGTGCCTTGCCCATGCTTGTCATATTTGTTGGCCTATGTGAATTTATTCTTTTAAATCTGTGAACAGCAATAGGAGCTGCATTTGAATAGTAAGAAATGTGAAAAACCTGAACTATAGAATACATATATTTACTGGCAGAGAATTAAATTTATAGTGAATAACCAAAACTAAGCTATCCAGGAGTGCTTAAAATAGTCGATGTTGTGATTTTATGCAGGAATGTTTTAATGGTTTAATTTTAAATATCATCTCCAAAAAATGAAATTTTGCTGTTCATGAAGTTTTATAACAGGTGAAATACAAGATATTAGCAATTATTTCTTGGAAACACACTCATTATGAGCTATTATAATGTTTTATATAAAATATATGACATCCATCAACTGAATTTAAATTATATTCTTGTTCTAGCAATGATTTTTAATACATATTTGTCTCAAATGGATGTAATAAGATTAACTGCTTTACAGCTCCAAAACCTACTCCAAAAACATTAGGCACTTCAAAATAATTATTCTATAATAATTTTTATTAAAATGGCAGCTGTCTGCACACTGTCTTAGTCTCAGTACATGCTATTAAATTTCACAGGTAAGGAAGGCCTTTATATGTGACATCTGATAGGACTGTCTTACATGATGGCTAAAGACACTTTTCTCTACAAGTTAACTCAGTCAAGAATTGTATTTCAAAGCATCTACCAGCAAGAATTTGAGAATATCTCTACACATATTTCATTATGGTTTCCATGATTTTCTTTTAAGAATATAATTTTGAGAAAAAATTGAAAATGGTGAGAAATAGGCATCTGGGGATTGTTGTATGGCTGTGTGTTTTTCTTCTCTGCCAGAAGCCATGCTATCATGCCCTGATATTCAGTCAAATTAAGCACTATTCATTTGTGGGGTTTTTTTTTGGTAGATATTGTAGTTACTGATTGCAAACTAGGAACTGGAACTGAAAAGTGACAGAATAGCTGCTTTGCCACCCAGTTTCCTGTATCCTTTTATAGCAGTAGACTGTTACAAAAAAGTACATTGTTAGATTTCTTTTTTTCTGTTCTTTTTAAAAAACTATTTCCTTTTTTCCTACTATTTTAACATTGCTTTCTGTATAATTCACACTAACATTGACTAAAATGACATTGACTAAACACTAACATTTTCCAAGATATAATTTACTGGGTACTTGAAAAGAGAAGAAGAAGCAATAAAAATGTCCCTGTAATACTCCAGCAAAATATTGCAATGTTAGATATAGAACAAAAGCAGTACAATAAAGCAGCAGTTATTTACAGTTCATCTTTAGTCCAAAGCTACAGGTTTATTTTATAAATTTCCTCCAGTTCTATTGTTGTCTTGAATTTATTTTTTTTTTCCTCATCCTGTTCATCATTTGCCATTATTTGTAGAAAAACCCAACTTCTGCTTTCATGAGAAAGACCCTGGAATCTGCCGAGGCTATTTTACCAGGTATTTCTATAACAAAGAGACAAAGTTATGTGAAGTATTCAAGTATGGTGGGTGCCTAGGAAACCAGAACAACTTCAAGAATTTGGAAGAATGCCAGACTACCTGCCAAGACAACTGTAAGTTGTCGTCCTCATTATTCTTAGTCTTACTCTTGTACAAATAATGCTGTGTTTTGAAGGCATCTTGCATGGAGAAATACCTGAAATTAACATTAATTCTATATAGTTTTAAATAAAAATCCAAAAATTAAAAATATAAACTAAAGAAAACTAATTATAATGAATATTGCAGGACTCGTCTATTGTTTTACTTGTGCCAATCTAAAATCTGCCAGCTGCTTGGATTTATAATATCATAAAATGATAATATATAGTTTTTTAACACGAACATCTGAAGATATTCTTTGCAAAGAATCATGGGAATCCCATCCCTCATTTTTGAATGATTTGGCTGTTCAGTTTAGGCTGCAAAACAGCCATTCAAACTTAACAGTAAATGATTCATCCACTTCGTCATCCTACTAGTTCCTATGAATTTTCTATATCAGAATACAGTAACCTTCATAGTTCCTCTCGCCTTCATAAAGTACTTCATTTTATCCATAGGGTGAATACATTTTCCCATGAGCCTCCAGAGCCTTTGATCTTAATTGTCTCTCATAGACCTTTTTCCAGGACTCTTTCATAATCTGAAATTTTGGCAGGGAAAAATAGATCTTATTCACATACAGAACAGGAAGGACCAACTATGGTTCTTTTTAAAAGATATGCATATAGAGCCATGTGCTTTTCCCTTACCTTTGCTGAAGCATTTTTTCCTGGGCTCTGATTCCACTTTCACCTTCGGGACCAAGATTTGAAGAATGCCTTTTTCTTATTTTTTTTTCCTGATATTAATCTGAAGTAACACTTCTATGTAAATTTGTATAAATACCCAAGAAGAAAGAGAGGATTAGAGGCCATTGCCACGGTTTAGTTTTTACCTTAATGATATCGAATCATTGATAACAGTTGTTTTTAGTGTTTTTTTCCTTATTGTTTTCCTTTCTTTTTTCTTTTAGCAAATTTATTGACAGTTGTTCCAGCTGCAGAGCATCCTAAGACTGTGAACAGTAGTACCCCAGCAGAAGAACCCAACCAGTTCCCTGGAATCTTTGGTAAGAATTTGCCCTTGCTCTTTATAGTTATCCTTTCTTAATGCGGATGATCCTTGGCTTAACCACTCATTTTCTTGCTTATTTGAAGTTACCTCTGTTAGTTGAAATACACAAGCATAGTGAAGTCATTAACATTAGAAGTAGCTTCATAGCCATTTTCTTGTCAGTATTACATATTTTGAAAAATGCAATTACCAAGGCTAGAATGTCTGCTAGTGAGATATAAATAACCTTACCAAACCTTGTGTGATTAAAATCTTACATTTGTAAAATTAAAGAATAGGAACTCATCCCAAGGTTTCCTCAGCACATTGGTTTCCTATGGCTTTGGGCCTTAAAGAAATGTTGCCTTTTAGTGGCATTAATACCGGCACAGACCAATGGGTATCAGTCATAGCTTTTTTTTCCGAGCTTTGTTGTATCTAGATAACCTATCACTTTGTTTCACCCCCTTTTTTTTTTCTTTTAGTAAATCTGTTGCCAACTGCTCCCAATGAGGAGAAACCCAACACTCTGAACAGCAGTTCCCCAAAGGAGGAGCGCAACCAGTTTCCCATTTTTTTTGGTAAGAATTCAGTTTTGCTATTCTTATGTCTCAGTCTTTTAGATACGCTCTGGATTGTTTCTCTATTTCCACCCATTTTCCAACACACCTGAGACCAAAGAATGGGTTTCCATCTATGTCAGATGTTTTGATAAGCAGAGAAAGTAAAAGCAAATAAATATATTGCTACTTGCGGATCTTCCCTAAATATTAGAAAGTGGAAGACTGACCACATCTTGTTCTCTTCTGAATACATATGCTTCCTGAAGGTCTGATAAATACAAACTTGGAAGGACCAAGAGCAAAAGCAATGATACAGAATTCTTTAAATCAAAATGAATATTATTTTTGTGGGGATCTGATTGGCAGCTGATTTAAAACTCCTTTTACCCATTAAATAAGGACCATTTGGAATATGGCACAGTGTATTCATCATAATACATTTTTATTTTCACTAAGTTAAACTCAGTTTTTGATTTGAGTGTAATCAAAGTGAGTGTGAATTAATTTGGCATCTGCTTCAAGGTACTTTTGTGTTATGCAGTAGGTATTATAATGCAGATGAGAATCTGGACCTCTACTGCAGAGAGCTATTTTAACAGTTTCTGCAATTGATGCTGTCCACTATAGATTGTTGGTATTTGCTCACAATAAAAAGGGTGATTGAATTTGAGGCTTGTCATTTTTATAATCCACAGTTGTGCAAGAGGAAACAAGAAACAGTTGGAAAAAGCCTGAGCATTCTTACCAAGTATTTATGTTGTTGTTTTTTGCATTTACACTTACTTGTGCTATTGGGGATTGAGTGATGGCTTACAGATTCATTAAGGTTTTTTTGCTTTATATGACCTGGAAGAAAATGGACATATAGGATAACATTCCTGTGCTCTTTGCTTAGAATGGTATGCCTAATAAAGCTTGAGTGTGCGTTATACTCTGTTTCTTTTTCCTGCACTGTGTTCCACATGTACTGTTGGGTTGAGGTAAGTTTCTGTGATAGTTGGATTGTTTGTTTACCGTATACAAAGCACCAATACACTCTGTTATTAAAATGACTGAAAACAGTAGTGCTTTTGGCAATTCATTTAACTGAAAAATACTTGAGTGACTTAAGGCTTGGTAATGAATCTAGGGACATAAGAGCATACACATTCCCTGAAGGTTTTTACTCATAATATGAATCGCCAAATCCCCCAAACAACTAATGCCTACAAGCAAAGGGGCATGATTCATTGTGTTTTCTTGGAGGAAACAGAAGGGTTCTTGGTTGTGTGAGCAACAGCTGCTGGGATGGGCTAAAATCCTGTGCTTTTGTGCAGTGCCACTACAGGAGGAGGAAAGCGTAGAACCAAAACTGACAGCTGATTTCTTCACAGAGGTGTGGAGAACGTAGCCTCCATTCCTGCCATTAGAGGTGTAAACTGAAGTCACAAGGTAGAGCCATCTCACACAAACATACGCTGTGACTCCATATGACCCTTGGTGAAGGGTAAGAATCCTGTGCTCACAGGAGGTCAGGATGAACTGTTGGGATGGAGTGGCTGATGCCACTTCTTCTCAAGCACAGATGAAGTATCTTGTCTGCTGATGTAACATCTACTTTGCAGGTATAGTGGTCTGGATATGCTTGCTTTTTTTTTTTAAATACATAATCACTATTTTAAAAAAAAACAACAATTGCAAGGAGTGGTCTCTTATAGAATACCTTACTTCATAGTTGAAATTATATTTCATCTTGATTTCAAGAAAAAAGTACCTATTGTTGGTGGTATGTACAACTCTGTAATGATATCAGATTAATAGATTTCCAACAAAGTTCTTAATCTTCAGAAAATTAAATTCTTTTATGGTCAAAGAAAACAAAACTGGCTTTGTTTGATTTTTTTGTTTGTTTTTCTGCATATACACATGAAACTTCTAGTGTTCTCTCTGCAATGAACTTTCTGCAGAGAGTGAAGATTGTTCTGGTCTTATTCTGCTGCAAGATCTAAAATAACTTTTATTTTTACATTAAGAGAAAGTGAAGCTAAGAATCAAACCTTTCATTTTTAGATTATACAAAGTGATCTATGGTAGGAAATAACAAGTGCAATACCCTGCATTTGATTTGTAAGATCTAAGTGGGATGCAGGATCAAAAGTCAACTTGACAAATATGGAATGGCACATGGAAGGAGTTCCTTTTACTGCTTCTCAAAGTCAGGGTCACATCTTTTGCTGATAAAAATTGACACAGTTGTATTCTCTATAATGGATCTGCACCAATTTATACCTATAGAGTACTGTCAAGTGCGGGTGACTCATTATATTTGTGATAGCTTGTCTACTTGAAGATTCATTTATTTTCTCTTTGCTGCAACCAGAAATGAGATACTGAGGTCTGCATTTATCAAAAATCTGACTGTACATCCGAAGCTTCACGAATGTCACGCCCCTGTGTCTAGCAAAAGAGAACACAGTAAGCATTGTTTGTCATCCAGCTCAACGAAATCGCTTCCAATGTCTTTTGTTTTGTGATCAGTTGACAATTCCTTGTCTCACAACCCCAGCTAAGTCTGAGGGATAGTGATTATTGTTGCAATGCAAGGTTGGGATTCTTTTTGATAAAGAAGAGTCTATATTTGAATATGCATGACTCAGATACACTGAAGTATGATCATGTCATCTGTTCACACCACAGAGGGGGGTGTCTGTGATTCAAGAAAAGGCTGTATTATAAGAATTAAATCTTAAACCATAAATGATTAAAGATTGTCTGGGTATCATTGAAGGGTAAGATATAATAGTCTATTCATAGGTAAGAACAATAGCCTTTTTTATTTACTGCTTATTTCATATAATTAGCTGCCATATTTTTTTTTAATGAAAAATTAAAAATTGCAGGTTTGTGTTTTAGTCTCTCACCAAAACAAAATCAGTCCACATCTCCTTCTTCAAGAAAAAGAAGTTACAGAAATGTAAGATAACAGAACGATCTACACTGCATTTTGTTGTTGTAAAGCCTGAAACTCATCTGCAGAGCTAGTAACTGGAGTTACAGTTCCCAAACTCCTCTTGAGATGGATTCCAAGCTCTAATTTCCTTCAAAAGGTTTTGGTGGAATTGTTATGTTTCCGAGGAACACTTTGTATTTCATTGTATAGGCATTTTCCAGAAGAAAATTTTACACCTGGAAATGTTTGCCTAACTCATCTTGGAAGCTTTAATTTGTCCTTTGCCTGTATGAATTGTAAATTCTTTTTTCCTCGTGCCTCTTCATGACCTGACTTATGCCACATATTTTGGCAAAAAAACACTTGGATTTGCTATGCATAGTAATGAGCTTGCTATTGGATATTTAAAATCTGTTTAAATTGGGTATTTTGGATAAACAGAAAAGCATGAACAAAAGGGTGAAGCCAGAGCCTGAAGGCTTTGTTGCTGTCAATATATATAACTGATTGATTTCTGTACAACTGCATCAAAGGCTGTAGGATGAGCCATGTAGCTGTGCATATGAAAGTTAGAAAGCAACTTAATAACT
>JANHFX010014664.1:0-17184 GCA_027560015.1 Chloroceryle amazona
CCGGCCTTGTGTAGGCAATTTCTACCCTGAAGCAGAGACCAAGGGGGTGCGGTGGGGAGCAGTGCATAAGCTGGTGCTCCCCAGCACGGCGGCGGCAGGAGGATGTGGGACCTGCCCCATCTGCCTGTACAGCAGCGCGGCGGGGAGCTAATGAGAAGCAAGGTGAGAGGCAGGAGATGGGCTGACAACTTACTGGCTCTGCAAGCTGCTGGTGGCGTGCAGGCGGCAGAAGGACGGCATCTGCACCCTCCTCCCTGGCATCTCCAGCCTCATAATGAGGTTATTACTGGCCCGCTGCTTGACGGCCGGCACCAGCATCTCTCGCCTCTTCATCCTCCCAATTCCCACTTGTGGCTACGGGAGCGGTGAGTCGGGGAGGAAGGGATCACCCTGTCCTCATGCTTGGGTTTGGCCCAGGGCTTTGAATGGGAGGGATGTACGGTTTTGACCTTGCTTGTGGAGGAGACGGTGCTCTGGTGTTCACTGCCTGTCCGTCCCTTTTATTACCTCTTGAAGGTTTCTGGCCTGTTGCAGCCTTGTTTGACAGGGGGAGAAGTCTCAAAGATAATTAAGTTCCTACAAGTTTTGTGAAAATAGGCAGGCGAAGGAGAGGGATGTGATGAGGGCTACTGTGTTGGGGAGGGCTGAGCCAGGGAACGGCAGCTGCCTTGCTTGCAGAGCTCATGGGAAGCTTTTACTGATACTTGACTCAGGAAACTGGGTAACAATATTTAACTAGTTTTTTTTTCCCACTTTGGGTCTACTGCAGAAAGGATGGGATTTAATAGACTATGTCCAGGAGTGATGAGATCCTAGTGCATCCCACAAGCTTGTGTGAGGATAACAAAGGCAGGACTTGTCCCATCATCTCCTTAAAAATTTCTTCAGGATAAAAAGCCCTGTTTGTGTGTGTGCCGGTTACCAGTACAGCGTGGCATGTGCCAGCCATCCCTCTCCCTCTGCCTGCAAGGCACCGGCTAAAACACTCCAAATGCTTTCTGTCTTCCCACCCATCTAACAGCAGCTGCAGAGGGCTTTGCTGAGCCAATCAACCCCAGCATGCTATTAACGTTTGTATTAATCACTAATGCAGCATGAACCCAGCGTGTTACTGAACTCCTCTGGCATCCAGAGTTTTGCAAACTACGGTGTGGAATGGCTCCTCGCCTGGCTCTGCTCCCCTCCTGCCTTGGCATAATGGACCTACCGTGAGGGACACGTAGCTGCCCCCACTTGCTGCCCCTGCCCCTGCAGTTGACCACAGGAAACCAATGCCAAGCACCTATGCAGTGCTGTGGGAGGATCTGCCTGTGGTCAGGGTGCCGGGCAGGGACCGGCCGGCATTTTTGCCTTTTGGAGCAGCTGGTGAGGATGTCGCAGCCGATTACGTTGGGAAAGGAGGTGAGCAGGAAAGCAGTGACACCTCGCTTATGGAGCCCTGCTGTTGAGGGGCAGATGTGGAGGCCGACACATGTTTGCCGCCTCCGCACTGCTAATTAATCACCTTCACCTCCGCCATGGGGCTGTGATGGAACCCTGCCCCACGTGAAGGGTGTAATGGCTCCGCTGGGGGGGTGGTTTGTGTTTGTCCCCATGCTGTCCCTTTAAGCCACATGTTCCCATCCATGGGATGGAGGGATAATGGGTCACTCCACTACCAAGCATTAATACCATTGAGTTTTGGCCGCTGGAAAGGCAGGGCACTTCTTTCTCACCCCTTGCACAGACACCACTGCCATATACATCAATGGGACCTCTTCCTGGCATCACCCTGGCTTGAGCACCCATGGGAAATGGGGCACCCCAAGACACAAGCACCTCACCTGCACCCCCAGGGACAAGGAGATGTGGTGCCTCTGCTTGCAGCTGCACGGAGTTTGGGAAGACAGGAAAGGGGGATTTCTTTCTCCCTGGGAAAACCTGCTACTTCTATATAAGAGAAGAGAGCAGGCCATTGTTTGCAGAAAAATGTTGATTAAAAAAGGGGCTTTGGGGGACTTCCCTGCTAGACAGATCGAAAAAAAAACCACAAAACATCCCAAGGGGAGAGTGTCACAATTTTGCCAAAACCTGATTTTTTTTTTCTGGAAATGTCCTACTAAAATTCCTGATGATTTTCCCCCAGCCAGGAGCACCTCAGGGGGGTGTGTATTCACCCCACCAGCCCCCTTTGCATGTCCTTGGGCTCCTGCGGGGGACAGTGATGATGAGGAAGGGGGGATGAAGCCTCCTCTTACCTGTTTGCTCCAGCTTGCCACCGAGTTGAGCAACTGAATTTCGCAGCAAACCCTGGTGGTGGCCTGGCTTTGTGGACGGAGGGTGAGGACACAACGATCACTTTCGGGGATGCTGCGGGGCCAGGTCCCGAACCATTCCCAATGCACCGCAGTGCCCATACAGCCCCGGTGTGTCCCCAGGAGGTCGGGGACAGAGTCTGGAGACTCCACAACTGGCCGGGGACCCCTCGGGGACCTTTGCGGGGCTGCCCCGGCTCTGCTGTGTGGGCAGAAGCCTCCATCTCGTGGCCGAGACCCGAACGACAGACAGGCTGCGGGGCAGGAGGGAAGGTGCCTGGGGCCATGTCCTCGCCTCGAGGACTGTGGCAGGAACCCCACAGCCCTTGTCTTCATCCCTGACCATATAATTAGCTTTCCCTTGCTGTAAATTCGTTGAGTCCTCCCCAATTGAGCTGGTTATTTATGTTTATTGTTCTTGATCTCTTCTGTGTATGGATTATTTTGGCAGTCAGAAGTTTTCCAGAAGGCTATAAAATCTTTTTTTAAATTATTTTTTTAATTTTATTTTATTTTGTTCTCCCCTCACAATTTTTGTTTCCAAAGCTGGGCTCAAAGCAACCAAGGAAGGCATCAGGGTAGAATTAGGCAGCAGTTCATCCCTGCTCCTCTCCCTGCTCCCAGGGTGTGTGATTCCTAGCTAAGGGACAAAAGGAGAGAAAGGAGACCTTCACCAGCCTGAAAAAATGTTTCCCTGTGTGGGGAATGTCTGGTCCTTGCCGGGGACATTGGGAGCAGGGATGCGCCTGGACAGGATCTGCCCCTTGTGTTTAACAGCCAGGACTCCTGCAATGTTTGAGTTCCTGCTCTCTCTCACCCCTTAAAAATGTATGCGAGCAGGGTGTGGGATGCTGACCCTGGTTAGCCTGGGGTGAGGCAGGCCTGCATGCCTCAGTTTCCATATTTCACATGCCCTTGTTCTGCCTTTGCTTCTCCCGCAGCCTGGCCTCTATTCTGACACCTTTAATTAATACAGGAGCTAGCTCTGGCTTACATCATACAGCAGGTTTTTCACCTAAAATCTTCTGGTCACTTAACCAAGGAGCTCTTGAACTTTTATTTTTAAAGCAATGTGACAGATCATTCCTGACTTGGCCTCTTGTCCTGCTTGGCTCTCTTGGGGCTGATTTATGCTCACCTTGGGGTCCTGCAACTTCAGTATCTCTCAGGAAGGGTCACACCAAGCAGGAGTATCTGTTGGACCACACTTGCAGGAGAAGGAGACCATGCTGACTATCCACTTCCTAGCTTAATTCTCTCCTGTGATGGATTTATGAAGGGATTGCCTCCAGATCTGGCAAATGTGCTTATGTACAGGAGCCCTCCATGGCCCTGTGCTAACCTCAGCAATTGCCTTCTGCTTTCCCTCTTTGAAGTTCAAGATAGAAAACCAGGATGGGTAATCCAGGTTTTGTGTTGCTCTCATGGAGAAGCAGCATCTCTTTATTGTCTCTTTCCCCCATCTGTTACCAGCAGTGCAGGTACGGCACGTCTGCCGGGGTGCTTCCAAGGTGTCATTTCATTCAAACAATTCCCAACCGCAGCTCATCAGTTTACTCACTGTCATCTGGCGATGGCTGCCAGAGACAGCGTTTGGCTGAGAAGTCCCTTTTGCACAGATCAAGGACAAAGTTTGACAAAAAAAGAGAGACAAACAGCAGCAAAAAGTAAAGCCTGTTGACCAGTGCTGGGCAACTCTGCCACCTGTCAATTAAAATCATGCTGTCCGGGGGGCTTAGGAATTAACCCTCCCATGGCTGGTGAGGACCATGGGGTGACCTGCAAGAGGCCAAGCACTATGTTGACTAGGGGAAACCCCTTGCACGTGTCCTTGGGGTCCATACCCTTCCCCAGGTCGGAGGTCCTACTAGCCGGGTCGCCACCACCACTGCAGTGCTCCATCCAGCAGCACCTGTCACACATGCCTGGAGCTCCCCTCACCACATCTTCTCAGGTAGGCATGCCTACCAAAGGCGTTTCCCTCCAACTTTTCTATTTTCTTGCTTTTCAAAAATTGAGACCTTATTTCAGCACCAGGGTGGGATTTCTTTCCCATTTCAGAAATTCCACAGGGAATTTCAAGAAAAATGGAAATATTTGCAACATGCCTTGGGACAAAGAATTGGGTTGTGAGCAGCTTTTATCTGGAGTTGCCTTTGCTTCCTGCCCTGTGGGGTAAAAGTTACAGCAGAAGTGACAAAGACTCATAAATTCTGCAGAACAATTTAGTTCTTTCTGGAAAAAATCTGGTTGTTCTCTGAAGTGGGACTGAGATCTGGGTGTGACATGGGGTAAAGAAAGTTTCTGCCAATGTCTGTCTCTTAATTAATATTAATACCTCTCCAGCTTTCTATCTCTGCTTTAAATAAAAGGAATCCAGCCATGGCAGAGTTCCCACCACATTAAGGAACTCATGAAAGCAGAGTGATGGATGCTTTGGAAGATGGCTCTCATTAATGTCTAATCCTTCCCATCAGCCCCACTTGTCCCTGACACTTAGAGCTTGTTAACCATTTTTTGCAGCTGTTTGCAGGGATTTCTGAGACTGGGAGGAGATGGAGATGGTATTGCTTATTCCCCTTGCATTTGGGCCCTGGTGCAAAGAAGAGCATGAAAAGTTGCTCCTGGTTTGGGTGCAGCCATCTGCTGATCTCTCCACCTGCCTGTGCTGGGTTTATTGCAAGAGGTTTCTCCCAGACAGACCCCAAGGTTGAGAGGCCAGAGCTTGCTGGAGGTACTGAAGAATGTTCCTGTTTCTTTACAGACTACAGCCATGATTTTAAAGGCTGTTATTTCTGGGTGCAGGACTGCGTAGTGTTAAGGAACTGAGGAGTGCGGCCCCTGCTTGGGCTGTACCTGCTGCCTCCTCTAGCTGCTTTGCTGTTGTGAAGGGCAGTCTATCCAAGGGACCTGGATTCATGTGAATAAGTAACTTTCCTTTCTGTTTTGAAAGAAATTCACTTTAGTGCATGTGGATGAGACAATAGGTTTTGAGGGTAGAAGGGAACAGTAAGTGGGTTTGGTCTCCATGGGCTTACACCTAGAAGACCCAGCAAAGAGCCCTTTCCTGGGCTAAGGGAGAGGTATCAGTTTGCTAGCAGATGAAAGCTACTTGTGCTCATTCCTAATGTTTTTGTCAGCTCTTTGCAAGGAGAGTGTGCTTATTGCAACAGTGATAGTGATGACTCCTCCACTTAACACAGTTTCCCCCTATTTATATCCAGGTTGCAATGATAATTGAGAATGTGTCAGCAGCTGATGATGGCACAGCATGCTCAAGGAGAAAGGTGCCTGTCCTTCTGCACCCAGACTTGCTGGATGTCCTTACAGGGAGGTCACAGAGCCCTGACAGACTTCAACATACTGAGTCAACCATGCCATGTACCAGGAAAATGGGCCTCTGATCCTGCTTGTGGTGTTGCAAAAACCACTGGTCACTCTGCCAAGGGGTTGCCCGAAGTGTTGGTGCTATCAGGAGCAGCTCGATGAAGTCTTAAACAATGTGGAGCTTCTGCACCCAGCCCAACTATGGGGGATAAGCAGATTCTGGACTTTCTGGAAGACAAAGGCCACCCAAAATCAGGACAACTGTGAGATTTAGTTACCTACCTCTATGTTCGAGCTGAGAGTGATGGGTTGAAGCATTTCCCACAGCTAAATACTGCAGTAAGCCTTCCAAGTAGGTGGATGCAAAGCCCCTCGGAGTAAATCAAGCCCTTGATGTGGCAGCAGCGCTGCAGCCGAGGGCGGCCGCTTCAATCTGCTTTCCACTAGAGGTAGCTGGAGCCACGCACAAGCCGCCCAGCAGCCCTGGGATTTCCACATCCCCAGCCCTAAATCAGCATCGCCAGAAGTGATTAGCCTGCCATTAAAGGCCTATATCCCACCGCACGAGGCTGTGGGGCCGCAGCGCTCCCTGCCCTGCTCAGCTCCTCTCCCCCGTCTGCTTCCCCCCATCCCCGCACCACGAGTGGGGCAGGGGTGGCCAAGGCTGCGGTAGCGCTTTCTGGGTGTAAACCCTGTAGCTTGGGGGGGAGGGGCTTTTTAAAAAAACGGAGGAAAAAAATCCCCCCTGTGCTGCTGGAATTCATCACATAGCTTCTCAGCCTTGGGGACAGATATCTGAGACACTGGAGCAAAGCAGTGTAAATCGCTTTTAGCTGTTTCTTCTGCAGAGGAGGAACAGGATAGAAGTTTGGTGGTTTAAGGCAATCTATGGGGTTCTGTTTATTTGTTTGTTTTGGGTTTGGGGTTTTTTTTCCCCCTTTCTCCCCACCCTCTTTCGCCCTTCTAGCAGGTTGAAGATGTACATTGCCAGCTGACTCTGGCTGCTGTTTATAGAGGGGCAGGGAATAACAACCTGGGATAGCTGGATGATAGGACACTTGGGGGGCAGTTGGCTCTGGCCACACAGACCCCTGTGTCTGAAGGGCTCCTGGGCTGCAAATGTCAGGGTTTGTTTTTTTTTATGGTGGTGGTGGTGGTGGGTTTTGTTCATTTGTTTGGTGTTTTTTTGTTTTGGTTGGTTTTTGGTAGGGTTTTGTTTTGGTTTGGTTTTTTTTGGTGGGAAGGAAAGAGTATACCGTGTAGATCAGCTACTCCTGAGGAGTTGCAATAACCTTGCAAAGCAGGAAGGGAAAGAAGGTCAGGGGGGAAGGGAATTATCTGCGTTCCTCACTCCCAAAGGGATTTTAGCCCTGACTTTTAATAATAGCCAGGGAAGAGGCAGACTTCATGCTTACCGAGAGGAAAAGGCCCTAATAGCATAAAGGATCAACTAGAAAAAAACCCTTTTAATCTTGCTTTGCCATCCCTGTGGAGTCTGCAACCCCAAACCTGAACCTGCCCTGGATGCTCTGCAGTGGGTCAGTGTCCCATCTGGCACAGGGGATGCCTGTGCCACTGGTCTCTCTGTGATTTGCTGGTGGTGATGGTGTGACTTCCTCTCACAAAGTCAGTGGCCGCAGCTCTGTGCAACATGAGAGGCTTGTGCATGGATGGAAGGAGAGCCCTTGGGCCCTTCTCTGGGGCTACCACATTGCCCAGTCCTTGCATGGGCTTAGCAAGTGTGTCAAAACAAGTGAGCTCTCGTGGAGCTGAAGCTATAGAAGAACTGAAAAAAGGGGTTGTATGACTGGGGCCATCTGCAGCTCCTCAAAGGTCTCCCAAGCCTGCAGCATGCCACGTCAAGAAGAGCTCCTTGTCTTTTCCTGATGCCACTTGAGATAAGGCTGCAACTCCTTAGCAGCACCATCCTCTTTGGCTGGATCTTCTGGCCATCAAGTATCAGCCTCATTCCATCTGGCCAAAGACAGTACCTTCAGTGCTTCCTTGGTCCATCAGGCAGAAGGATGCTAATGAGTTGAGAAAAAACAAGCCTTTCTGATTGGGAGGGCTCTCACCCTCTTGTGTGTTGGTCTAATTCCTAAACCAGTTCTGAAAGATGATCTCAAAACCATTCTCGTCTCTGTGGGCTGGCAGGTGGCTTTTGGGGACAGTGGAGTGCTTGCCCAGCCATATGGGATGAGGACAGGCACACGCCAGCGAGATTTGACAAATGAAGACCGTTAATATTGAACACATAATTACGCTGGCCAAGAGTCCTTCCGTGGCGATGTGTATGGAGGGCATCAATATTAAGGTGAGTTACTAAATGTATCTCAAAGGTGAACTGAAAGGCGTTTTGGAGGTTCAGGGCTGAGTTTTGGGACCCTGTCATGTCATGGCTGGTGCTGAGAAGGCTCTTGCTGGTAGCACAGGGGAGAAGCGAGCTGCTTTCCTTGAGCATCTTGAGATGTCTCCCTGTTTGACAGTTAAAAGAGGAGACAGGCATGGCCACCCTGTGCTGCAGAGCTCAGCCTTTCTGACATCAGGAGGTAGGCTTAAAATGCTTAGTTTTAAAGACTGCATACTGTAAATGAATCAACCTGATTAAAATTAATCCTCCTGGGGTAGAGGCTTTTAGGGTGCTTGGCTTTCTTCTTCCACCAGACAGCAGGAAACTTTATCATGGTTGATTTCTAATACAAGTTATTCTCACCTAAGCCCTTGGTTATCAGAGTTGGAGCTTTAAAAGGCACTTTGGGTGCCATGGGGTGAAGGTGGAGGACCTGGAAATTGTACTGGGAGCTTCTAGCTCCCTAGTGAGAACTTTTTTTTTATATTTATAGGGGAAAAGGAATAATTTCTCTCTATCAAAAATGAATGAAAACTTGAAAAATCTCTACCAGGTTTATTTATTGCCTCATCTACTAAAATAGCTACATATCTATTCAAGTGTGGGGGCTGTACTTTATCTTGCCTTTTCCGTGAGTCACAGAATATTTTTTTTTTCAGGGAAAAGATATTGCTGAGTTTCTCACAAGGGGAAAATGTGCTGGAGGACACCAAGGGCATGACTTGTCATCTCAGCGACAAGGCAGCACCACTGTCCTCCTGTTGCCACTGTCCCGCAGCCCTACAAATGCCTCAGTGGCAGATGACAGCCTGACAGCCCAGTTCCATTCCTGCCAGTGAGCTGACTCTGGGGTTTTCCCTACTTCTAAACCAGGAGCCGTCCACTGCTGGTGAGTGCTAGTTGGGTTAAAGAGGTCAGAGGCACTCCAGGATCCCTGAAACACCATCAGACCTACCTGTGCCAAGTTCTCCAGGGACCACCAGGCTGTTCTAGCAGGTTTGGGCATTTGTGCCTGTGCTTCTGTGCTGTGTCATGAAGCAGCTACTTGCACACATGCACATACAACCTCATGTACCTTTTGTGTTTTGCGTTCAGTGAAACTGCTTGTAATAAGCACAGGCTCCAAGTTTCTGCTAAGCCAGCACAGTGCAGGAGCTGATCTATTTGTGCTGGAAGGGACAGACTCTGATATTTGAATGCCAGATGCCCCAAAACAGGTTCATTTGAACAGAAACCCCCTCCGTTTTTTGTGTTTAATGGGGTGGGGAATAGGAGGAGCAGCCCCCAGGACTCCCACTGTGGGACCACCCCTGGGATGCTCTGCCCAGTATTCGCCTTTCCACGCCTCCCCACAAACAGGCAGGGATGCCTTGGTGAGGGAGAGCAGCAGATTTACTGGTGAATAAACTTTATTTAGAGGTTATCCATAATGCTGTCAATACTATTTGCTGGGCTTGATGTTATTCACTGTCTTTTTTGCGTACAGTAAGTGCCAGTTTTGCTAGAGCTTCGATGGCCCTGTGAAACCCTGGGGAGCCAGTACCTTTTTCTGTAACATGGGACTGGTTTTAACTTTTTGCAGTATTTTTTCTCAGCATGAATCAAGCCAAAGACAGCTTCAGCTGTGGGCATGGCTCAGGACTGCAGGAACCAGTGAGCAAAGTCTGTGCTGGAGGAAAGCCAGGGTCCCACTGATAGTGACTTTATTCCTTGTGGAAGGGCAGGAGGGGAGGTGTGGGGGCAACAGTCATCTGATTATTAGGGTTTTGTTTTGGTTTTTTTTGCAAGCACATCAACCTGAGGATGATGAAGGGCTCGGCTCAGTAGGAAGACTAGCACTTTCTTCTGCTGTGTATTTTCCTATGTGAAACCCACACATGAGCCCCTGCTCCCCCCACACCCTTTCTGCTCATTCCCTGCCATGGCTCAGAAAAAGCTTTATTTATACTCATTTAGCTGTTTGCCTTCTCCCTAATTGAAATCATTAACCTTCTCGCTTAATGAAGAAGAGGACCAGGGGGAGAGCAGAGGGTGCTGGGGCTGGCAGACCCCCTCCTGGGCTGCTCTGCTGATTCCCTCAACCGGCTGAAAACGTGATTTTGAATTTGGCCACCGGGAGCTAAAAAAAAACCAACCCCACAATCCCTAAACAACTGCGCCTTGGTCGGGGGGCTGGCGGGGTGCGTTTCCCTGTGCCCCCTGGGGCCACGGCGGGGCTGACGCTGGCATTTCATCTCGTTGGAGAAGTCATCGGCTCTGACCACAGGGAGGGCTTTGCCCGCCAGGTCCCACTTTGCTCCCCTATATTTAGCCCATTATGAATATGGAAGAGCGTTGAAAATGATTCGCCCAGACATCCCTCTGTCCAGCTGAATAACGTCAAAGGCGGGAGCAGGGATGAGAGCCGTGCACCCTGACAAGGGGCCCTGGCCCCCGCTTGGCCTCATGGGTTGCAGAGTGGGGTCCTTGCAGCCATGGGGGGGGGGGGAAATCACATTTGTGGCTTTAGGGACCCCCATTGTGAGTGTTTGGGGGTGCTTTGAGTGGGATGCTGGCTGGGGGAGCATTCTCCCCTCTGCAGTTTGCTAAGCAGGCGCCTGGGGTCTCAGCTGGCTTTGGAAGGGGCCACAACAGGGATGTCGTGCGGTGTCCAGCTGCGCACTGCACTCTCCAAGGACGCAGAGTCTCATCTCTCCCACTGCCTGACAACTCCCTGGCTGCCCGGGCACAGTCCCACTGAAGGGCCACACAGCCTGGGAACTGCTGGCGGTTGCTGCTTCCCATCGAGCTTACTCCTCTCCTCTCTGGCAGGAGGGAAGAGGCATGCTGTTGGTCCTGGATGGGTTTGCCGATATCCTGGTGTCCCCTCTTTGCTGTGCTCAGGCTCTGGCATCAAGCATGTGCTGAATGTCCCAGGCGTGAGATCTGACAGCACGTGGCTGCTTCTCCACTGCAGGTTGCTGGGCTGTCCCAGCATTAAACGCCTTTTCCTAAGGCAAGCTGCTTTCCCTCCCTTTTGGGAGCCCAAACCTGCCCCAAATGCATTTGGGCATCCTCCTGCCCTGCTCCAGGGCATGGACACCCCTCCTTGGGTGTCTGCTCCTTTTCACCCACTATTTTCCTCCTCCCCTTTGCAAGGAGCATTGCTCCGTCCTGAAAGCCAGGCAGCGAGGGGGAGAGGAGGTGGGGGACAAACCCCTCCCAGAAGACACCCTTCCTTCCCAAGCTCACTTTGGTTAGTTTAGAGTTTTGAAAAGCACTTTGCACGAAAGATTACCGTTGCTTTTGGGCATAGTGGGAAAGAGGGAAAACAGCTTTATTCAAGCCGTTAATGAAATGTCATTTGCAATTCACTTCCACAGCGTCACGTGGCAGATCCGCAGCACCCCCGGGTTGCAATGGCTCTTGGCGGGAGGGGGGGGTGGGGGGTTGTTACTTTGGAGGGGGTTTTGGAAAGGGGGGAAACCACACAAAAGCATTGAAACACAATTATGCTGTTCCCAGAGCTATGGGTGCTACTGCTGGGTGAAGTGGCTCAGCCTCCCCTCCTGGCTCAGGGGACAAGGGGGCATTAGAAGAAACCAGACAGAGCAACACACCTATTCTGTGTGGTCTGGCCCCAGAAATATCCCTGAATTTTATTTTCCCTCTTCTCACATCACATATCCCTCATGTTGCATGTGGGCAACTGGTGGAGTCCTGTTGCCTTCCCTGTCTCCCCGCTCCTTTCCACCCAGCCCCTCAAGGCTCAGCGATGCAATTTGGACCCCCTTTTCCATCCTCCCCACCATTACCTGCACTCTCTCCCTCCTTCACGTCCTCTGAATTTCTGAGTGAGCCTATGCAGCCATGAGCAGGTTTAACTAATCTTTCTGTCAGTGGGTTACTTTATGGAAATTGAAAACTAATTAACGTTCATCTCAGCAGCTAATCGCATATAAAACCCACCACCTTGGCCTCCCTGGTTTTGAAATAATGATGGCATGTGAGCAGGAGTGGGGACAATCTTGATTAAGCCCACCAGGATGGGTTGCTTCCTCGAGACAGAGCCATGATGCCTCCAAAACCTCATACCCAAGGATGGGTCACCTTCTGCTTGTACTGGACCTGGCTCCTGCCCTGCTGGCTCCATCGTGCCCATCCTACAGCATTTCCCTCTAGCTGTGTTGAACCAAGGGATGGAGAAAAGGCATTTTGGGGGCAGCTTGGGGAGAGGGTGGTGTGGGGCTGGAAGGGGGGTGGAGATGTACAAAGACACTCTCACATGCAGTGACTCATTTGGCTTTAATTGCTCCCTGAAGTCACTGGCTGCTGGCAGCACCACATCAGAGATGTCACGTTATAGTCATGCGTGAAGAGCTAATGGTCAAGGGTGACACCACCAACAAAACATCCTCGGGGAAGCTGTCAGCATCAAGGGGATCAAAGGGCAGGGAGAGGGGCTGACCCTCTGCCAAGGGTCAGAGCTGCTGCTGGAGATGCAGGTGCTCAGTGTAGGGGTGGTGGCTGTGCCTGTGCCTGTGCCTGTGGGTCCTTGTGGCCAGATAATTCATCCTGCCACATCAAGGACAGTGCAGGAAGTGCATGATCTGAGAGTGCTGGGTCCTCTTGGAATCCCTGAGAAAGATTTCATTTGGTTTGGAAGCTTCACGCTATCTCAGGTTGGGAGGACTCTAGGTGACAGTGTTATTGGACCAGTGTTAGTTGGTCTCTGCTGTCCCTCATTCCGCAGGGAGGCGGCCCACATGTGATAAACCAGAGCATGAAGCTGGGTCTTGGGTGCACAGCTTTTGTGAGAGCCATGGGTTCACCAACCAACCCATCCCTTTGGGCATCTGTACCGTCCTGTGCCCTGGCTGGGAGGCTGCTGTGCCTGGTCTGATTGGAACCTACCAAAAGTTGAAAGGGAGCCCTGGGTGAGACCCCCATATCATGTGATGCAAGAGGTTAACTAGTACAACATGGTGGGTTTGCTTTTTTGGATGCTGCCAACAGGACATGTCCCACCATGCATCAAAAACAGCACAATGCAAGCTGTCTTTTCTTGATGCCCTCATTCCCAGGGGCCACAGCAGGACACAGGCTGCTCTACAGCAGCATCAGCATAGTTCCAGTCTGCATTCGGCTTGATGCTCCTGTTCCCAGTTGATTCCCATTGCACTGTTGCTCATTGCAGCATCTCTCTCCCCACATTGTCACTCCAGCAGGATGGGGCAGCATCTCCCTGCCCTCCATCAACAGGAATGGCTTGGGAAAGCCAGGTGAGATGGCAATGCTGCTGAGGTGCATGGATTAGTGTGATGGAGAAGCAGCCCTGGCCACAGCCATCCCACCAAGAAGCACAGTGAAGGAGGAAGAGTTATTGCTGCAGTCACACACCAGCTATTACCTCCCAACAAAAGGCAGCGTCTGCACAGCCAGGAGAGAGCCCGAGGACAGGGACAGCCCTGATGACCTTCAGAGGACGCACAGCAGACAGGCCAAGGCCCTGATTGCCCCAGACAGGTATGCCCGTGGGCACCCCTACCTGGCCTGGCGCAGCAGGAGCCTCCCGGGATGCTCCCCACAAGCCTTCAGCCCCAATCATCTTCAAAACCTGCTCACCAGCCCCTGGCCTGGGTGGTTGTTTTTTTTTAACCTTCCAGTGCACGTCAAGCTTTCAGGTTTCTGAAAGGAGGCAGAGGCGATGCTGTTGTTGGTGCTTAGCTGCTGTGAGAGGCCAGCACTCAGTCTAATGGTGGAGTTTGGATCCAGCCATGCAAAGCATCACTTTCCAGCCCATCCCTGGCAGCCAGTGCTTAGGAACCTGCTTGTAATAACTGGGAATCAAGACTAAAGTGACAGCACTAAAGACCTGGAGAATGAGCTGGGGCCCTTGCCCTGAGGCCATGAGTCAGGGTCTTCCAGCTGTATCCCCAGAGCCTGACATGCCAGTGCAGTCCTAGCACAGCTCTGGGACACCAGGACCTGAAGGTTCTGTCCTTGAGCCACCTCTCGCCCAGGAATGAAGGTGCTTGAGGATACCCTCATGCCATGGTGAGAAAACACCTGTAGACAAGCAGAAACAACTTCCTAGCTGCTTTTCTGGTCTCTGCCTTTAAACTGGCCCAAATTCAGCTTGGGGTGGTGTTGGGAAGGGGTGTGCAAGAGCTGGGGAAACACCAGCATCCCCACATTCATCTCCCTACAGAGACCTGGAGGAGAGCAAGTGGCCAGGGCTAAAAGAAGGGGAGGTGGGGGGCGGGGGTGGTGAAGGCAGCAGGTTGTCAACAAATGTCAAAAAGCACAAAACAAGCTGGACTTCAGAGCCAATTAAGTTTGTATAATGTGTGTGGAAGTGCTGGTTAAAGCCATGGTACTGGCTGAGCTGTATATCTCTTTATTTAAATGCAGTTTTCCATGGAGCAGAGTGTGTGCATATCATTAGTGCCAAATAGTGCTAATAAGGAGCTTGTTGCTAATAGGCCAAAAAGAGCTTAATTAACTTTGCAATGAGACAAGGCGGTTTCTCGGACACCTTTTCCACTGATCGGGGAGCAAAATAGGTCTTGAGACACAGGTACAGATGTGGATGGGTGTGTAGGGCTAGCATGGCTGGATCGCACTACACAGGGACGTGTCATCAAATGATGGGCGACCCTGGAGGGATCTGTCTGGCTGTGATGTCTAATGGCACTTCTCTGACGGGGAGGAGTGTCAAAAGCATGTTATGTGCCCAAGCTCCATATGAAGCATCAAAAGACCATCATGGCTGGCCAGAGTGAGAGTGGCTGCCTCTCTGGGACATGGAAGGCCATTACCTCTCAGTGCCCTGTAGTGAATGTGAAGCTCCAGTGTCATGAAACCCCTGAGTCAGTGCCTGTGGATTGTATTTTCCCCCATGTAAGAGCCTTCCCAAGCCCACCACCCTCCCATCAAACCCCTCATCCAGTAGCTGCAGCAGGGCTTGTCCCTGTGCTCCTCTGCACCAGCAGCAGTGCACTAATGCTAATTGTGACATGCACCATGCAGGGGCAGCCTGGCCTCCGAGGGGTGACACTGACAGCTGCAAAAGTAGGGAGTGGGGGGTCCCCAAGATATCTTGTCAGCACCCATGGCACTTGCAACACAACTAGCAGCTGATGAACCTGATGCATTATGGCTCTGCAGCCAGCAGGGATCTGTGGTGGTGGCACCTCCAATTTCTTTCAGTTCTGTCCTGTTTTTCCAAGCACAAAATGCATCACTTGTATGCACCAGGATTACAAATCCCAAGGGGTTTGTTGGTCCCAGGAGCCAGCGCAGTATCACGTCCCTTCTATCTCTGAGCATCCACGTGTATGGATGGCACTACAGTCTATGGATGGTTTTATTCACAGCTTCTATTTCATACAGTGGTCACCGCCAGCCCCTTTGCACAGCAGACTTTTCCACCAGCCCAGCTGTGCTGGAAGCGGAGGCGATTTCTCGGAGCCCCTCACTCTGCACCAGGCAGCTGGCCAAGCTCCAGGCAGCTCCTCGCCTCCCTCACAAACCTCTTAGTCCCGGGTTAATTAATCGTCAGCAAATAACCTGCGTGGCTGCAGCTGGGATGGCAGCTTCACCTTCACTTCTGCTCACACCTGCGATGCTGGGTTCCCTTCTAGGGGCTGCTCTGGTGTGAGTGCCCAGCACTTCGCTGGCGGGGGGGGAGGCAGCTGTAGCTAAATGCAGTGCTTTTTGGGGGGGTAGTCTCTAGGAGAGAAGAGATCTCAATAACAGGGGAGGTCTCAGTCAGAGAGGGTGTTGCTAGGAAAGGGATTGGAGATAGGAAAGGGGTATCCCAATAGAAGGGGGTTTTGGGGGAGGGGGTGTCTCAATAGGAGAGAGATCTCTATGCGGGGGGGGTGGGGGGTGTCAGGTCTCAATAGGAGTAGGGTCTTGCTGGCATAGCCCTTTCTGTTGAGCTGGGTAAGGCATTATGTGCAATGTCTGCACATGACCCAAAGGACTAGTTTTTGAGGCAGCTTGATGGGATTTACCCACTTAGTGCCCTAATTGGGCTCTGGAAATGCTGCAAACCACACAGATTGATGCAGCTGAAATTCCCTGTCTTGCAGCATCTCCCCATTGACCCAGTTAGCTGTGCATTGGTGGGGATGGGCCCCCCCCCCCCCCATAGGGTGTCCCCCATAGTGATGTGGTCTGGCTGTTGGGGGTGGGCAGGATAACATTGTACTGCCCATTCCTGCCTGTCCTGGGCCAGCCTGAGCAGGTGCCTCTGCACCGCCATAAAAGGTTAAATATTTTAATAAGCATTAGCCACATGTTGAAGGAAAGATGAGCTGTTTGCTTTCACTCACTCTTCTCCTTTTTTTTTTTTTTTTTATGCAAATGAACTGGAAGCTTATTAACAAGATGAGAGGCTGGAGCCTAATTAGCAGCAGGACGAGGGAGCCACGCTGGAGCTGAGTCAGCGAGTGGGAGAAATGCTGGCACGGCCCTTGGCACTCATCGCTCCCTGACATCGCTGCCTTCCAATCACCCCAAAACCCAGGATAATTGGGAAAAAAAAAAACCCAAGTGTTTCTGGAAGGAGTGGGGTGGGGAACACTTTCACAAGGGGTCTTTATCTGGACACAGCCTGCATCGGTCACTCCAAAGCCACCAGCCTTAGTTTCTCTGTGCTGGTTGAACTGAAGCTTGGATTTTATGCGGCAGTGTTTCTAAGTGTACACTGACTATTTTGGGGCAATGCCACCAAGCCATGTGGTGATGGACAGAGTAGAAATGAGGTATTTGTGGTATGGGCTCAGGCATGCCCAGTGCCACTGGCAGGGACTGGGCTATTTTCGTCCCTGTGTAAATTATTTCAGTGAGTATTTGCCTCCGATTACGGTTTGTGTTTTTTCTTTTTCTTTTTTTTTTTGTTTTGTTCGTTTGTTTGTTTGTTTTTGGTTTTTTTTTTTCATTTTGAAGAATCCTTTTCCCACAAAAAGCTGCAAAGAAAACAAAGGGAAAAAGGTTCCCCACATGAGGAAATTATTTTATTTTTTAAAAAATCTTTATTTTCACCCGTGCTTTCTTCTATTCCCTTTCCCGTGCTCAGGAGGTGGCTTTTAAGCGGTGGGAAGCCCGAACCCGCCCCGCAGTGACTGGCAGTGCAGCGGTGCGGGCCGGGGCTGCCTGTCCCGGGAGGCCGGTGGCCGTGGGGCGACGGGGCCTCACCTCGGGATGAGAAGCTGCCGCTGAACC
>JANHFX010014665.1:0-41243 GCA_027560015.1 Chloroceryle amazona
GGAGAAAGCGAGCGGGCCGAAGGGTAGCGCCATGGCCCAGAAGTACGACGTGGTCGTGGTCGGGGGAGGCATCTCAGGTGGGTCCCAGGAGAGTTGCGTCCGCCGCGCATCCGCCGGGAGCCGTTCCAGAGCCCGTCCTGCGCCGAGGGTCGGGGCCGCGGTGCTCCCGGCTCGGCAGCTCGGGGCCTGGGAGAGGCGGGTCCGCGGGTGGCTCGACCCCACGGCTGGCCTTGAGGCTGGGGCGATGGTTATCGAGGCTCAGATCTCCCGGAGCTTCAGATGCACTTGAGGAAAAAAAGGGAAAATTCTTCCCGATCGTGATGTTAAGGCATGTTTGCTTCTTCTTGCGTTGAGTTGTACTTTGCGCTTATCAGAGGAGAACCCATAGGAAAACTAACTTTTTGATGCCCACAGGTGCAGGAGTATGCAGGGATACAGGCTGGATATTTTATATCACAAGAAATAGGATCTTTTAAAGTTGGGGTGGTTTAGTTTGCTCTTGAAGTGCTGGTGCTTGTATTCTTTAGATAAACACTGCAGAAAGTCATCTGGGAAAATCAGTAAAGCAGGCGGCGTTTTGTTGGTGTGAGAAGAGCTGTACTTAGCACACACAATGCGATGGACTTGGATAAGTACTTCCCAAAATATTCGCAGTCAGATCTATTTTAACATTAACAAGTGCATTGTGGTCCCTGATCCTCATGCTTAAAAAAAGCAAGGAAGTAATTCTTATAGCACCTGATGGTACCTAAAGTGAGAATATTGCTGTGTTGGAGAAAATCTGTATTTGGGTTGTCTGTTGGATAAATACTGTGTAAGTGGCTTTGGCCAGGTTTCTGTTTTCAGGGAATGTTTAATTCACTAATGATTCAGAAAAGGTATGTGGCTGAATGACTTCAGTGATACTACAGTCATTATTGCTATAGGTGATTAGGTTTTATTAGAACTGAGAAGGAGACAGTCTTTTCTTGCTTTAATCTGCAGGAAAAAATAATGCACAAAACAGCAAACTGTTTACTTAATTACACTATTTAATTTGTAAAAAATCAGTAATAGTTTATTTTTTTTCTTTTTTGACAATGTAATTATGTAAAAAATGTGCTGTTTCACCGAACTGAAAGACAGAGTTTGACCTAGTTTTGCTCGCTTTTTAGTTTTACCAGATATCTGGGTATTTTTATGCTAGTAGGAGTCATTTGGTCTTCATCCTTAAGGTTCCTGTAATGCACAGAGTGCTTTTAGGTTATTGCTACCTCTACCATGTGTAGTTGATGACAGTGTGATCTTAATATTGCTTTTGGGGCTCTGAAAAACTCTCCCTTCCTTGAGGGTACCTCACTCCTGTGACTTTCCAACCTCTAGCAGTGTTTTGGAAAATGCATCTAGCATTTCTAGGTGGTATGTTGTCTCACTTGTACAAGAATCAGTAAGTTACTTCAGCACACTTAATGCCTTGGACTAAAGCCTGACTTGGAGTCTAAAACAGAGCCAAGCAGGAAGTTTCAAGGCATTACAGTCCATGAAAATTTGTCAGTGTCATTAGGAAGACAAATAAACATGTCATAGCACTCTTGGTGTACAGGAACATTTTTCTTGACAATGGAAACCCCTACGTCATGCCAGTAGTGTAGAAATTTACCTGTCATGGATTTAAACAGGCATTGCTTTAAGAAAGCAGCCTTAAAAAAATGGACAATAAATGCCTTATTTCATAATTAACACATCTTTAATATACAATACTGTTCATAGCTTGGCACTATCATTCCTATCAACTCCTGATTTGTTTTGCTTTTCACAGAGTTTCTCTGTTGCTACCCTCTCAGTACCAATCTACCTACACCTCAGTTCTGTAAGAGGTTAGATGGTGCTGCTTTCTGGTCTTAAAAAAAATAAATCTGTATCTAGAATTTTGGTTCCGGTGAGATAAATAGCAAAACATGCTCCAGTATGGACAACATTTCCCCTCAGTATCTGACTCCAGTTTTGACTTGCTATGGCTTATTTTTCTGAAGATATACTAGCAGTTTCTTTATCTGGAAGATTGCGATCTTCTCTTCCTCTGCTGTATTTCAGATACTCATTACCTCATGCTTGCAAGAAAGGATCGGAAACTTTGGGATAAGCTTGTTCTTTACTACAAGTACATGAAATGTGTATTTGGTATAAGCAAGCTGCTTATTATATTTAGTGTGAAAGTGTGAACTTCCCAGCAGTGAGATTGTGGCTTTTTATAATATTAGTACAATATTTGCAAAATGAAGCTCAGATCCTGAACTGCACCTCCAGAGTTATCTATTCCTTATAGTGAAGCATGGTCTTTAGAGCCAATTTCTGTACAACCTACCACACTTCTCATCCATGCTCCTGGCTTCTATGTGCATACATCTGTATATCGTCATCCACAGGGACACAGAGTCCATTCTGCCTGTAGGAAGCTGCAGTCTAGGGATGGAGGGAGATTCTGCAAAGAGGGCTTCACAGTGGGGAAGTCTTGGAAGAAGAACTTGGCTCTGGTGGATTCTACTGCTGAAGTTCTCCTGCTGTACCCTGTGGAATAATGTTCAAGCTGTCTAGATCAGACTGCATCAGCAACTGCATTTGGACCCCTAAAGATAGGGAGCTGCAGAGCTTGGTCTAGACTCCTCTTTTCACATGGGCATGCATGTTAAAAATGTGGTCATGGCCAGGAATGGCCCCAGGCATATGTTTTTACATTTTTAATGGATAATGTCCCCTGTATTACAGTTAATATTAATTATGACATTTTATAGCCAAGCATATTAACTAAACTGATGCCTGAAGTTAAAGACCTTTCCTATGCCCACAGAGAGTTCCCATTTATACGCCTTGAATATTGTTCCCATTTTCTATTTATAGGGTTTTCTACTGAACTGAAGAGGATGTTCTGGATTGATTTTGACCTTTTGCTTGTGCATTTTGGTTTAGACTATGTAATTCCCTCACTTGTTAAACACAGCAAGCTGACAGCACATGATGTGCCACAGATATGTCTGATTAACTGGCAAGACTCTAACCCTGACATCCCATCAGAGAGTCCTCTGCTCCTTGGGTTAAGGGGCTGCACTATTTGAGGACTAGGAGACTGTCTGCACAGACTAACTGCTGTATTGACGGTTTCCAGAAGCTGTCCCATTTATGCAGCAAGTCACTGCCATACCTCTTCCGCCACACTGTCCCCATCCCAGCTCCATTACCTGCTCTTCAAGCTTATGCCATAATTACGGGGAAATTCAGATTTTGGCTCCATAGCTGGGGGATGCAGTGTGCACAGGTTCTCTGAGATAAGAGATAGGTTGTAAGGAGGTTCAGGATGCTCAATGACTCCTTGGGGACTGCTTATTAACAACTGGACAGCTCAGTGAGTTTTGACAGAAACCTCAGATATTTCAGCTTTTCAGATCTAGAAAATGGCTGCTGCCTACATGTGACCTGTGATTTCTCAAAACTTTCTAACTGACCTTATTGGGGCATATTTCCACATGGATAATAACAAAATGTGCACGGTTGACGCAAAGGCTATCTCCTTGCCAAATTTCAAGTTGCTGCTAGAACTTCTAAAATAGGAATAAAAGAAAGCTATGAGTTTTTAAAATGAAAGTATTTCTTTCTTAGATGTTTAGAAGTAGCCAGACAATTTTGACCAAGATTTTCCAGGAAAAGGGGATCAACACTGAAAAACAAGCTTAAATAGTTCAAAATGTGGCAAAAATCCCCCAACCAACCAACCAAAAAAGTATAAGCAAAATACCCTAACTTTTTTCAGTGGGAAGTTTGGGGTATATTCATGTTCCAGCCTTGCCTTACACGTGAATTTTGGGCACTGGCTGAGTTTATCAAAACAAGTCATGGAGAATTAAGAATGTTTGTCTACATAATCCAAACCAGAGGTGCATCAGATATAGAGAAGTATGTCCAGAAGTAGGCAAGTCCAAGAAAACTTGTATGCAGATATTTTTTTGAAAAAATGTCAGCACATCGTGTTACTAACACAAACCACAAGGGAAACACAGCTGTAATTGAAACTTATGCTGAAGATTATCATTCTTTGAGATGGATAATTCATATTTCCACATAAAAACATGTTTATTCGTAGCCAGAAACAAGGAGATCTCATGCCTCAACAAAACACTTAGGTTTGCCTGCTGCTTTGAAGAAACAGCACTGTTTTCTGTTGCACTTATGGAGGACTCCAAGAGCCACAAATTGTAGGAAAAGAGGGAATGTAAAAATAGTAGTAATTAGTCTTTATATTGAAATAAAACATATGATACACTATTAAGGCTTCTGCTTTTTTTCTCTCTTCATGGAAGAGCACTATGTGTTGTCATCTCTTGCTCCATTGTGTGTGATTACCTGAGCTACCTGCACATTGGCTGTGGTCTCTGAGTGAAAGCCTGAAACATGAGGAAGTGCAAATTTTCCTTGCTTGCTATAATGTCAGTACAACTTAAGCTGTATACTGTTCTGTTTATTTTGACAGTGTGCCGAGCTGCTGGTCGGTGGTAGTTCAGATAAACCGTGACATATACAGTTACTGGTACAAGTGCTACCCGTGTAAATCAGTAGTTTTCAGTAGGATTTTTTCCTAAATTTACTCAAGGATTTGACCTGTAGTTATGCAATAGCTGGTTCCCAAAATGTATCTCGTGTTTATCTCTTTACATCTGTCCTGTGCTGAGGTCTGGCTTCCAGGTTCCTTCCTGCTTTTTTACTGGATCCAACAGGAAAGCTGATAATCAGTTATAATATTGTCACGCGGTACCTGAAATTCCTAAAGACCATTTTTTGGGATACAGAAATAAGTAGCAGTGTTTCATAGAGCTCTCTGCTCCCCCCATACAGCTCTCAGTATCCCCATGTTGAAGATTACCGTTGAGCTAACAGGAATTTATTCTGCATACTGATGAAGGCAACTATCAATAGTTAGAAAATATACCAATTAGATGTTTCCTTTTACTAGATGGTATCAAGCATTGTCATCTTAACTGGTGCTACTTATTTTAATACGTAAGGAGAAGGATGCTGCTCCATTTCTAACCCCACACAGGATTTAACTTTATTTTGCCTTTTGTTTGGGGGGGGTGACATTATTCTAGAGAAGAAATGTTCACTGCAATGGTCTTTGGACTTGAAAATCCAAGTGGGTGTGTATGGAGGAGTGGATTCATCCTTGGGACACAATTCCCTCTTCCTGCCCACTTTCTTTCTGTTAATGCTGTCCTTAAGAAACTGCCTTTGTACCCTTCAGAACAAGGCTTGCAACTGTTGAAAGCATTTAGACAGTAACACCATTGAAACCAAAGAGGCTTGGTCTCAGTTGGACGATGTGCTCTGTCATAGAAAATTATCTATTTTCTTTTGGTGGAAAACTTTGGTGAATCAACTGGATTATTTTTGCTACAGAGAAAAAAAAAAAAAAAGTTCTGAAAAATAAATGATAAATATTTACCTGAAAATGACAAAAATAAATATATGCAACTTCATCCCTAGTATCAAGTATTTTACATGAAGGATTGTGAAAGAATGTATGGAAAGATAAAATACAGTTTCTGACAAACAGAAAGTTGGTGATGTTATGGTATTAGGCAGCACTGAAGAGAAATTGGATGCAGATTTGTGATCTGCACTGTGGATTTCTGCTGTTTGTTGCAAATTTAAGAGTCTGTAATTTAATTTATATGTGTTGTTTTTTATTATTATTATTATTTTCAGTAGCAATTTTAAATCTTCAAATCCTTGATTTGTGAAGGAGAACAGATCTTTCATTCTCAGACTTCTATATGTTGTTGCCCACTAGTGATTTCACTGGTCAGTTTTAAGTTGCTGAGTACATTTTCAATGTGTTTTAAAACATTTAAATACCATGCCGTGCATGAAAAGAAAATCAGGGAGAGGAGAGAAGGAGAAGAAAGAGGTGAGGAAGGGAGATTTTACCCTATGGTTATGGCAGAAATGGTTTTCATCTCTTATTGACAGGTTCACGTTTTGTTGGCAAAGAGACTTCTAGCTGAATAATGAGAACTTATTCTAAGCCAGATTAATTACTCAGTTGTGTTTGGAAAAGTTAGGTTTTTCCATCTGTGAAACAGTAAAAATAATCACAGTATTAGCATGCCATTACAGTGGAATTTAAATGAGGATATATTCACAATTGTCTTACTTTACTGATGTATACTAGAATAATGAGCAAATAAGTTTTAAAATTATTTCCCTGCTTAAGATCAGAAAAATAAGATTTTCCAGAAAGATTTTTTTCTCTATGTTTCTTAGTTAAAGCCTGCTAAACACTACAGTAATGGGTTAGTTGTCTTTCACACAATGTAATTATCCCACTCCATGCAGGGTGGGTTAACAAGGATTTTGTAAGGGAATGTTGTATTAGGTTGGTTTTGGTAAACTTAGAGCCTGATAATGGATCCCTGAAAGGAAAACGCACTGCGTCAACGAAGCTAGCAAGTAGGCAAACAATGCATCTAGAAAACCAGCAGACAGTTGGTTTAACAAAAGAAACAGGTAACTTTCTCTGCTTTTGTTTTGCTGTGCTCAAGATGGCACATACATCGGGCCTCAGTTTGAAAGGTTAAAATGTTAATGGTATCAGGCTGTCATCACTCCACTGCCCTTGCATGTTTTGGAGCTCTTCAGCACACATCACATAAGAAGTGCGTTTCCGGGCAGTATGCTGGTGATTTTTGGTTCTGACAATGGCATATCAGTGAATCTGTTTGATGTTGTGGATTTACAGAGCCTAGATTTTGAAAAGTGGAATTACTATACTATTACTATAGAATTACAATCACATTTCCAATAAAATAACTTTTTTAAAAAACCCACTATTTGTGTTACGGAGCTCATATCTGCTCCTATGCACTGTATCAACCCCAGTTTTGAGAACTTGGAAATATTTTCATAAACACAACCCTTCTAAACTCTTCCTTACAAAATAGGGATACATTTCCTGCATTACGGAACTCAGTTGGGAATCAAGCTCAGGTCTCCTGAGTCCTGTGCACTACCTGTAGAGTTGAACCTTTCTCTCCTATGAGGTAGAGAAATGCTTTCTTGTATTTTCCATCAGGCTACATACAAAATTCAGTGTGGTTCAGCATCTCTGTGTTTAAGCCATGGTATACACCTTGTTTTCTACAGATCAACATAAATTAATCTTAAAAAATAAAAAAGTATATCCAGTGTTTTGATGCACTTGAAACTGCTTTGCTTGATAGGATTATGACCATTTTCTGAAATAAAAGCAGTGGCAGTATGATCTGTGGCAGCAGCAATTCTCAGTCCTTAATAGTTCTGCAAAATCAATAGGAATAGAGCTTTCCTGCATGGCATCTTCAGATGGGGGGTGCTCGTTGTGAGATTGCCATAGAAACCCTTGTGAAGGATGTGTAAGTCATCTTTGCCTCGCTTGTTCTCATCTAATAACAAGTGAATTTCTACAGCCAGATACTTCAAATGAGGCATGCTTTTGACAGACTCCTTTCATCTTTCTGAGGCAAGTCGTATATTTCTAATTCATAGAATTAGCGTGATATCTGGAAGGAGGGCGGCCAGTAATTTGGGGTGGTTTGCAGCTTATCTCTGGGCTACACTTGGAGGAGGTGGAGGTGGCAATAGGGCACAGCAGTGGCCTCGACTATGACAGACATATCTGTGCTGCAGTCATACAGGCATACACGTGTTCATTTTAAAATACTTTGCCTGAGACTTGGCGGTGACCTGAGAGGTCACAGCTCAGTGCTCACTAAGGCCCAGTATGGCATGCTCACAGGGCACTGTGCATATCCACAGCATCCCAGGACACTGTGTCTGGTGTCGAGCCTGTGCTTGGTGGAGGGCCAGGGTTCTAGAACAATGCTCACAATGTAGCAGCTTCTGGAAGGTGCACGATGTTCTCTGGGAAGGTAGTGGAGAAGTTGGAGGGGAGGTGAGGGGCTAGCTTCATGTGGCCTGAAGGGAGCTGAGGAGGCAGACATGGGGCAAGGTCTTGTTCCTTCCCCTCATTCTCAGCCCATCAATCAAGCAGAAATAAATGGCGACTTTTTGGTGTCCAGTACTGTAGAGGGTACTGGAACAGTGACAAAAGTCTGGAAGATTCAGGTTATGGAGAAGATGCAATCTACTTAGAGGTTAATTGTGAATCAAAAGGATGTAGGCTTCATGACCTGTGGAATGCTTAAGAAATACCTCTTGAAGTATCTGTATCTGGTGCACTTCAGTCACACCAGAATGGAAATAAAGAGTTGGGTTCAATAGACGGCTACATAGAGACTCCCTTGTGTGTGGGTGTTGTTGCTGGTCCTCCATTTTGAAAGAAAATTGTTTCTATGCTTTAAGTAAATAAAAGTGTAGTAACATTCTTTAATAAACATAATCTGCATTGTTTTTATTTCTAGCTCAGGCCCTCTCCTGGTTGCCAGTAAGCCATTGCTGTTCCAATATATCTCCTGCCCTTTCCCATCCTGTATAGCTCTGGAACTGTATCTTTTTCTGAAGCAGTGTCCAGGGTGACACTTGGGTTAACAATAATGAAGCTAAAATCCTGTAAGGCTGAAGTGCAAGAAGTACAGTTTAACAAGCAAACAGGTTAGAGAACCTCAGTGACCTTACATGTTCTTCACCCTTTCACAGTTCTTCTTTATTTGGATATATTATATAATTAAGCTATAAACCAGCAGTAAGCTTAATTCCAGTGCAACCATTACTCTTCCTATACAGTTGTGGTGTGATTGTATACAGCATGAAATGGTGGTCTTAGGCAGTTAGGATTTGCATACCATTTTTCTGTTCCATACCTAGAACAGATTTTTCTTTATATTCCATAGGAACAAATTAATATCTTGTGCATTTTTTCAAGATTTTTATATCTACAATAAACCTTCTTATAATAGAATTACCCACTCATGCCTGAGTGTTCAGCAGTATTTAAGCAGAACAGAGAAATTCTACCTTTCATTTTATATATGTAGGAAATCTGTTTTGTTTTTTTTTTGGTGACAAAATCCACTGTATATTTTGAAAAATCATTTTTTCTCATATAAAAACCATAAATATTTCTAAGAAAATACTGCAGTTTGTGTTTCCAACATTATAGGCTTGTATCTTTTATATTTCTATTGAGGAAGAAAACACCATCACCAAAAGGATAAAAGAATTAACTATTAAAAAATTATAAAATATTCTCTGTAGACTTCCATGTAGTAAAAAAATAATAAAAAATTACTGAAATAAATTAGAGCAATTTGTTAGATGTTCAGTCCACTGAAAAATGGCTTAACATTTTTAAAAGATAGAGTAATAAATAGATGGAAGAATTAAGTATACCTGTGCTTCAGTAGCATTCTAATTAATATGATGCAAAGATGTAAAATTACTTTTAGATGAGTATGGAAATTGTATATATATTTTTTGTCAATGTAAGACATTTTAGCTTCTTCAGTTCTGTTTTTCACTAAATGGTGTTCCACTTCCCCATTAAAAGATTATGTACACAGAAGTTTATGGGCTATTCTGTATTGTCCTCTGAATAAATGAGTACACTTAACAGTGCCCAGTGATTCATCTTCTCTGGTCTTTTCAGACATGCATTCTTTGTAGGCTCACAAACAGTTGCTTTTAATCACATTTCAAGGTAGTGTAATAAACATTAATATAATAGTGTTATTCCTTACTGCGGGGTATCTTGGAAGTTCTGATCAATATGGCTAGCTTTTGTATACTTAAGGAGGAGAAACAACTCCAGAGAAACAATGCTTCATTGACAAACTGGCCTGCAGGGCAATGGGATAATCTGATTTCACAAATTCGTGATTGCTTTTTACAATTTCAGCTCACATTTGTCAAAAGCAAAGAGGACTCCCATCCTATTGAATTTTCAGTTGTCTCTAGTGTCTCCATCGCTAAATCCTGTAATTAGATGATTTTTTTTCTGAGACCGTAAGTCCTTTTATAAAGTGTCTACATACAGCCTGTTTGATTGCCATAGTGAAACTCCATTGCTTAAAATGAATCTTGACAGTGAAGCAGACTTTCTTTCTGTGTGTGAATGAGGAAAACAGATAGCAATAGACTGAGAGTTGATGAGTGAGAGCAGAATTTGGAAGCCTACCTTGCTGGAACATGCCTATTTAGTGTATTATTATTTCTATCCCTTTAGCATCCACAACCTGTGTTCTACTTTTCTATGCACTGCACAAATAAAGAGTAAGATGCATGTCCATTAATAACTGAGATTTTACTGGTTTTAAAATGCCAAAAATTTAGCCTGAAGGAGGATACTTCAGTCTATGAATACTGCTTATGCAGATGGTTATAACACATGACCAAGCAGCTGCCACATGATTTCTGTGGTAAGACATTATGAGAAGTTTCTGACTTCTCTTGGAAATTTTTCAAAACAGTGTTGAAATCTCTCGCCTTGAAGCTTTGGTTCAGTTTCTGACCATTAATGTGGCCAATAGCTGACGCTTGCTTTAAAGCACTTTCTCTTTTTCTGGTAGGTTTGTCAGCTGCCAAATTGCTGTCTGAGTCTGGAGTCAATGTGGTGGTTCTTGAGGCCCGGGACAGAGTTGGTGGAAGGACATTCACTATCAGGGTAAGTGCTTCATAAGCTGCTGGACTTTCATTTGTGCTGGTTTGTCATATGGCAAATGTCACTCCTGTCTTCAAGGGCAAGAAGGAGGACCCAGGGAACTACAGGCCAGTCAGCCTCAACTCAATCCCTGGGAAGGTGATAGAGCAACTTAATCCTGGACACTGTTACCAGGCATGTAAAGGACAAGAAAGTCCCCAGTAAGCATGAATTCACCAAGTGGAAGTCATGCTTGACCAGCCTGATAAACTTCTATGATTAAATGACTGGATTATTAAATGAGGGAAGAATAATGGATATTGTCTACCTAGACTTCAGCAATTGAACAGTCTCCTATAAGATCCTCATAGACAAGCTGATGAAGTATAGGCTGGTTGAGCAGACAGTGAGATGGACTGAAAACTGGTTGAACAGCCTGGTCCAGAGGTGTTCAGACTGATGGTGATCAGTCGTACAAAGTCTAGTTGGAAGCCAGCAACTTGTGGTGTACCCCAGGGGTCAATACTGGGTCTGATCCTGTTCAAGATCTTCGTTAATGATCTGGATGATAAAGAAGAGAAGGCTGAGGGGAGATCTCATCAATATATAGAAGGGAGAGTAGGAAGGGTGCAAAGAGGATGGAGGCAGGCTCTTTACAGTGGTGCCTGGTGGCAGGACAAGAGGCAATGGGCAAAAACTGAAACACGGGAAGTTCAAACCATTTGAACATTAGGAGAGTGTCTGAGCACTGGCACTGGCCCAGGGAGGTTGTGGTGTCTCCTTCCTTGGAGATTTTTCAGAAGCTGTCTGGACATGGTCCTAGGCAACAAGCTCTGGGTGACCTTACTAGAGCTGGAGGGTTGGACCAGATGGTCTCCAGAGGTCCCTTCACACTTCAACCTTTATGTGATTCTGTTGGGTTTGACATCATTAGCCAGGGGGAAGAGGGAAAATAGAGTTTCTGAAGAAGATAGGTGTCTCAAGTGGCCATTGCCTCTGCCAATAGAGCTCTGTTTGGACAAGCTGCATTGCAGTATATGCCAGTGGGCTTCTGTTGACAGGAGGTGCTTTAAAATTGGTCTGGAAGCAACTCTGAGAACCATCAAATGGGATTTGGATGCTTAACAGGAAGTGTGTAGTGCCATTTTAGCTGCTCTAGGATACTTTGCTTGGCCTCCAGTTGCATGTCTTCTGTGGGTTGTGAGTCATATTTGTCACCCTTGTACAGAAGTCTTGGATACCTTGGGCTGACTAAAATGGTGTTAAACATCTGTATTAAGGTAATTGAATTCCACCCATGTGGAATTTGTCCATGGCAGTTTCTGCTCTGCCTTTAGCATTGCAGAAGGAAACTATGATCTGAGATGGTGTCAAAGCATTTCTTCTCTCATTCCCATCTCCCTTGTCATACTGTAACAGGCATGAAAACTGAGAGCCCTATAAGAAGCAGTCTGAGCAGGGCCAGACATCATTCAGCTCAGACATACATTTTTAACATGGTTTAAAATTATATGAAATTACATTCCTGCTTCTAAAAATGGACTGCATCTTGATTGCCTTTTAAAGGAAAATGAAAGAAATGACGACTCACCTGTGGCACAGGGTGATGTAATACAGACATTACCTATGCTTCCAACCCTGGATGTAAGGGACATTTAAATTATGTCAGATGCCTTTGCTGGGAAAGCAGAGATAAATAGCGGTGCTTCAACAGAAATCATTGTACGTGAAACTTCAAGCATAAATGCCATCCTTCTGTGACACTGAGAATGCCTAGCTCACTATAAACAGTGTTAAAAAAAGTTACTAGCCTGGGAAAACAGCCTGCTTGCAGTGGTGCGTGTCCCTGAAACTTTTTGCTTTCTTCCTGCTTCCCAAGTGAGCACGATGCTGGTCTGAGGGGTGTGTGGAGCACCTTTGGTGGCAGGCATGGCTGGAGGCTGCTAGCCAGAGCGCACTGGCCTAGAGCTAAGGTATGCTGTGCTGGAAAGGAGATTACTGTCCTTGAATACTACAGTGCAGTGCTCAGCATCTACAGCATTATGTCTAAGCAGATATCTACAGAGAGAAAACAATCCTTGGTGCTGGAGATGGATTGAATTTAAGAAATGCTTTGCAACGACAAAAAAAGAAACATGAATTCTGATAAAGAGGAGACAGATTTAACCAAAGTATTGATTGGTTGGATATTTCTTATTATTCTTACATCTTTTATGAGACTAAAAACCCAATACTGAAAACTGTAGTGAAACGTAAGCAAGAGTTAAACCCCGTTGCACACATGTACATGACAGAGTGAGGACACTGTGATTTCTCTGTGTCTGTCCTTACAGAGCTCAATACCGCCTCCTTTTAAGTCAGTCAATATACATTTTCTCCTGTGCATAAAATTGCAGTGCTAGTCAGTATGGAATAATTATTTCTACTTCTAGATGTTTATATTGAAGAGCTTCCTGCACAGCTTCTGATTCCTGTATTCTTTCCTTTGATAGAACAGTCAAGTTAATTATGTAGATGTTGGTGGATCATATGTGGGACCTACACAAAACCGGATTCTCCGATTGGCAAAAGAGCTGGGTATTGAGACCTATAAAGTTAATGTCGAGGGCCATATGATACATTATAAGGGGGTAAGTATTGCATCTTTCATGTTGAGATACCTGAAGGTACCACTGAGATTTGGAAATTACTGTCAGTCATTAAGAGGGTTTCATTGAAAGCTTGCTTTTAGTAACCCAGTAAGCACCTGTGAAGTGTTATTCTATTTCAGCTTATTGGGTGTGGGTTCAATGGTTCTTGTTTTTCTTTGAAAAGTGTTCAGAAAATGGGACTGACAGCAGTTAAAAAAATTGGGATGTATCTGTCACCTGATGATTGGTTTTGACCATGTCCTATGATTTTTTTGCCTGAAATTTAGAAAATACTTGTTCTGAAATAAAAGCCAGATTTAAATATGAAAAAAACCAACCCTGCTGTTGGATACTACTGAATGATGATAGTAGACAACAGTATTATGGGACTAGTCTGGGAGTAGTAGCACGCATTTGCCTCACTTAAGTAACTAGATTCACATGAGATCCCTTCTAGTTCCATGGTGTGGGATTTATCTCACTTACAAATGGATGCCTGGAAGCTGGGCATCTAATTTGAGACTTATTGAGATTCACTGTCTATCTAATGGTAAGAAACAAGCCCTTTCCAAGGCTCTCTGTAAGATTCATGTCTGCCATGTGGGGCAGCAGGAGGCCAGATGGCCAGCACCTGGTGTGCCTAAAGTGAACTGGAATGAAATCTGTCTTCAGAGCAGATTTCTATCCCTTGTCTTAGATCCTTAGCTTACCAAATTTTTCTCAGTCATCACCTACTGCCAAAACCAGTGCAGAGAGCTGTAGGGAGAGGGACAAAGAGAGGCCTAAGATTCATAGGTATGAGGTACAATGTCTATCTTTATAACTCAGAAATTAATTTACTTTCTAAAGACCATCACATTTTAATTTTCCTGTTATCCTTTAGTTCTCATACTTACTAGACTATGTCAGAATAAGACTTGAAGCCTCTATGTCAGAGTTGCATAATTGATAGAGGCAAGACTATGTGATGGATCCAGTTAGGTCTTAATTCTATTATGTTCCCACTTTTTCTTCCAAGAACTAGAGAAATTCATTCAAGTTATGATCTGGTTCTGAAACCTCTCCTTGGTGGGCAGATTCATGCCATGCTTACAAGATAGTCACATCTTAAGTAATTGCACAGCCACTCCCTAATACTAAACAAGTTATTTTACACCACCTGGTGTCAGCTGATGGCTGTTGGGGAGTGTGTAGCCAGGTCCGGACAGGAAGGTCTCTTCCCAAGGACATTTCTCCAAAGTTCTGCAATGCTGTGTGTTTTTCTCAGAGTGTTTTGAGAAAAGGCTAAACATGATTTTAGATTTTGTTGTAAGAGTTATTCAACACTATATAATCCCCAGCATTTTCAGATTAAGAGATGTTTGGTCTTTTGTTTGCCGTACTAATCTGTTAAATTTGGCTCCTTATGAAGGTTTCCAGGATGCTGCTTGGAGTGAGTTAAGGGAAAGCAGGGAAACAGTTTATCCTAGCAGCAGAAGCAGCCAAGGGAAAGTGGAAATCCCCAGAGAGATTTCTTGAGCTTCTTTGCTCTGAAGGGAATTTTTCCCATATGTATATGGAAAAATTCCATGTACTGCAAGCTTTAAAAACCACATTGCTTCATGTGAGCAGGTTTCCTTTGTAGATACAGTTTATTTGAAAAATCCAAATGCATAACTACTGTTTATCTTTTTTTGTTTGTTTGTTCATTCTCTCCCACCAGTTAGCATGGTAACGTGGACTGCTTTGATACCAATCAGGATTTTTTTTGTATCCTGTCATTGTAAATCTGTAACTTAAACTATAGATTTGTTACAAGCCTCAGACGTTCTTTCCAGCCAAATTGCTCTGTGGCTACTACCTCATAATTCATCAAGGATGCTTTAGGACTGAGAAAAGGCAAATGTGCTGGAGTTCTGCCTTCCCAAAAGGGGCAGATAGATAGCTTTCTGTTCTTACAGAGAGCCTTGAGAGTCACACTATGATGCATTTTCACCTTTTCTTTAGTAGCAGACTGGAAAGTAAAGACATTAGGTCTTTGGCATGGTATTAACCTTCTCATATAACTAGTCCTCTATTATCTGCTTTTGGCACCCAGCTCTGCTATAGGTAACATTAGTAAATAAGGACTGTTTTTTCTTATTTGTTTACTTATGATTTTCAGAGCAAGGTAACACTTGACAAAAGATGAGCATTTGTAAGCAATGCTTTGCATTGGCCATCTAGTCTTTCCTTCATCTATCCTTAAGGTTAAGAGAGTAGGGTGCAGCAGGTAAGTCTGTGACTATATCTATGCAGATTGCCATAAATCTGCGGTTTGGACACAGGAATCACAGACAGTCCAAGGCACTGCAATGCTGACAAGGCTACTGAGCAGTGAAGGGTGCCCACCTGAGGGCTCACACTGTAAGGAGACACTATTCGAGCTGCATGCACTGTGCATGGGCCCAAGGGCAATGGCAATCCCTGTTCTGGGGTGCAAAGGATCCTCCTTCTGTGCTTCCTGATGTGTAGCTTGTCCTCAGCACAGCAGGCAGGAGCCAGACTTACCTTTCTCAAGATAGCAAAGTTGTCTGTCTCTCTTGCACTAATTGAACTTGGTGTGGTGTTACAGCTGGGGTGGCTTGGGCTTGATTCCTATAGTTAAAATTATAAGCCACAGCATAGTCCTGGGTAGACCTTGTAGAGTAAATCTCTTTCTGCTGCCTTCTTTCTAACCACTAAGTGTGGTGCATGAGGATAATATTTCCTTTGGATTAGTGTGGGGTAACTAATCCAGGCAGGCAGGAGGACTCAAATCTGAGGTCTGCAGGAAAGCATTTGACACACCAGGAAATGAAAAAAAAAAAGTTATATAACTCTGTGTGTCAGGCAAGCAGTCTTGTGTTAGCGTGGGAACAAAGCCAGTAGGTTATTTGCCTTTCAGTTAAGAAAACAGTAATTCTCAAAATAATACACCCAGAACAGTATAAATTTGTTTAAAAATGAAATGTTGCAAGACCTGGCCTGCTTGTGGTGATCTGCTCAGTGAAACATGCATCCAGAGCTCCTCTGACTACTAGGGAGACAATATTAAAGACAAGTGAATAACTTACCAGCCCCAAGTAATTTGGGCTAGATTTATTCCCTGTTGTGGAAATACTTGTGCAAGAAAGAGAGTTGAAAAGATGTGGCTAAGGCTCATTTGGCTCATACTATCTGATGGGCAAAGGGAATTTCTCTCCTGGAATTTGGTAGAATTGGGCTTTCCTCTGATCAGCTCCCATCTTTTATAGGTCCAGCCCCCCTGCACAAGGAGTTAGTGTGTCTGTGAACTATTTCAGGCTCTCTGAATTCAATCTCAGGCTCTTCCAGATCTGTTAGCACTGTTGTATTTTTCCAGCTTGTCCTCCCTTTGGTCTCCAGCCACACTGAAGTTACTAGGTTTTTTGCATGCAGAAGAGAGCAACAAATGACATAGCTTTAGACTGTCATTTGTCACTTGGTATTTCATAGTTCTCAGGGGATAAAATATGTTTTCCCATTGATCTTCCTGAGCTATGCCATTGATCAAAGATGTGAGCTTAATAATATTTTCAGATCAGTAATGAAAGAGTTCTTTTTTCAAATAGCAGATAAATGAATATCCAATGTGATAAGTGTCATAACAATGGCTGAGACTGTAAGATTTCTTGATCAGTCCTTGGCAGTTTGTGGTCATGGTGGTCTACAGCTAGTATAGAGGTAGAAAAGTTGCAGGAAAATATTAGGTAGCCAGGCAGTGGGCAAGTTCTCTCACCAGTTGCCCCAGTGGCAGCAATCAGGATAGTTCAGGGGGCTTCTCAGACTATAGGTGTTGAACACAGTAGAGTTAATGCTGGGGGTTGGAAAAGCTGTTTTGGTGCAAACCTCATCATAGTGTTTCTGAAAGAAATACTATGTTTTTTTTCCAGCAATATAAGGAATCGGTTTGGCTGAAAATGAGAGGAGGAGATGAGCTGTACAAGTTACTTATTTTTACTTTCTTTTTAAAGAAGTGCTTCTTTTTTTTGAGTTAAGTAATCTGAGGATAGGAGTGATGTTGGCAAGTGAGACCACTCAGTACAAACACAGTCTGTTGAAAAGAGGTATCACTGAACAGTGAAAAGCTGAGAAGTTTTTGCCACTGTTCCTGAACAGTGGGATTACCTTTTCTCTTTATCTCCTTTCAGTATCAACGTGGCAGAACTGCAGTAATAACTTCTCTCCACCTGTTGTCAGGTGGCCTGACAGCACTGCACCTCATCTCTGTTTAAGGGCAGGATTATTGGTAACAGCACCAGCATGTCAAGGAAGACACATTCCGGGCACCTGTGTTCCTGCCCAGAATAAAAAGTCTAGCAATAAATGAACTTAGAAGGAACAGCATTTGATGATCTTTTTGAAACACAAGATGTTGTGAAATAAGAAGAAAATAATATGCAGTATATTGCTGCATTGTATCTGGATTTCCCTGTTTGATACAGCATTCATTTATGACAGTAAAATTTACAGCATGCAGTATATCCCTTTGCATGTGTTTTTTGATCCTCTTTTCCTTGGCTGAACACACAGTGCTCCAAACTGACAGTGAGAAATTGTGCTCAAGAAGAAGGAGGAGGCAGTGTTGTGTGGAGGATTCTCTTGCTGGTGGTTCATATGAACATGTTCTCTGTTCTTGCCATGGCAAGTGTGTTTTGTATACACATGTGCACCTGGAGAAGGCTGAAGTAGCATCCCCCATCCACCTTCCTTCAATGTAACTCTCTAAGAATTAAATGGTGATAAAAGAGAGGAAGAAAAAAAGCATGTGACACACAACATTAAGATTATATAGCCAGACATCCAGAAGTAACCAACAACTTCCAGACTTATCGTGGTGGCTTTAAAACTCAGTGTTGGAAATTAAAAAAACCCACCTTTAAGCACTTGGCTGAGATTGCACCCTTGTGCTTTCCTTGGCCCAGAGCAGAGGTTACTGTGTCTAAACTGACCAGGAGAGTGTGATTGCTGCTGCCCTCACTGAAGATGGTGAGGAGGTACAGCACAGAGTGGGCCAAGGGCCTAGACAGTTGCCAGAGCTGGGGCACCACTGCAGCCATCCTCTGAGGAAGGAGAGACCAAGTGGTGTTTGCGATAGCAAGACTTCTGTACTTTACCCATGTACCCTGTCTTCTTCGTTGTACCTGCCCCGGGGATGACAAAAGTTGACCAAAATGTGGGAATTTGGATTTTTTATTGCTTTTGCCAAATCTGAAAGCTCACTGTGGTCTCTGAGTTTCACCTTGCACTTTTTATCTTTGTTATCATCTTTCCAGAAAATTGTTCTGAAGAATATCAGAAATATATATGTTATGTACACACACATACACAATTACCAATGAATTCTCTTTTGCCAACCATGGGGAAGGCTCATTTGGCTCCTGTTTCATGTCACCCTGTCCCTGGCTCACCACCTCATGCATTTACAGCACTGAAGCCTCTTGTTTGGTCTGTGACTCCCACCTGCCTGGTGTGATGGGCTGGCATGTTATACATTGCACTGAGAAGCACATTGCACCCTGCTTAGCACAACAGCTCCCACCTGTCATGGTTCAGCATGTCTGATGCATCCTGACATTGTGACCTCATGCAAACTTTTGACACACCTGGAAAAGCAAACATTAAAAATGTCTAATGAGAAATTTGCCATTGACTTACGTGGAGAAAGGTTCACGGCATTTTAATAGGAGAAAATGTTGCCTGCTCATCCAGTTCCCTTTCAGATTGAAGTTATCACAAAGAACCAGATGCTGTTGGATTGTTTCACTTATCGTTATATCAAAGGATTATCTGAGATAGTGTGCATTCTATTGCAGCTATGTGTCATGCACATTGTAAGTCCATGTAATGTAATGTACCATTTTTGCAAGTCTACAAAATTTTTCTTCCTGCAACCCAAAACTTTCTTTTTGGCATTTAAAATGGGGTGGGGTTTTTTTGTTTGTTTGTTTGTTTGTTTGTTTGTTTGTTTGTTTGTTTGTTTGTTTTGGTTTAGGGGTTTTTTTTGGCATTTTAAATGTTTTTTTTTGTCCCTACATTTGTCGCAAGGTACTTGAGGTACATTTGCTTTCTATAGGTGAGGTGTACCATAAATGTGTTGACATAGTTTAAAATTTAAAATGTGTGCAGTTTTATACCCATGCAAATTTTAGGATGCACATTTCATCAGGCAGGCAAGCATTAAGTTCATTTATGTATAACCATGAAGAATGTTTAGGAACAAGGAATGTTACCTCCTTGACCATTGCTTGAGTCTTCTTAGCACAGAGTTTGTCAACCTGCTTAGTAAAAGGGTAACCCTCCTCATCCTTTCCAAAGGAAAAAAAAAAAAAAGTTATTGTCCTTTTTAATGTCAACCCAACAGATTTTTACACTCGTGCTTAGCTTCATACATTGCATTGCTTACCTGCATATGCAGGGGAAAAAAAAAAAGGGAAGGGAAAACAAAACTAAAGCTAGGTCTTCTAGGGCAAAAGGTCAACCATGTGATGACTGAGAATTTTGCGTTCTTGAGTAATGAATATATGCTCTGTTGTCTTTACATTGGTTTTATCTTATGTGTATTTTAGGGAAAGACACGCTATTTCAGAGGTATTTCTCCTTCAACATGGAATCCCTTAGTTTATTTGGATTACAATAACTTCTGGAGGACCATGGACAAGCTTGGAAAAGAGGTAGGCTGTGTAAATTGCATCTATTTCCTACAATGCTCATGTCACCATGAGTAAATTTGATTTTGTTTTGTTTCTGGCTTCTTTAATATCTCTCTCTATATATATATAAGCATCCATCAGGAAAGATATCTGTGTTGCACAGGAACTGTAAGGAATAACATGGCTCCCTCACTGAGGGTGTTGGACTCAATGACCTTTAAATGTCCCTTCCAACCCAAACCATTCTATGACTCTACAAGAGTATAAAAAAAGATCTGGAAGTGTCTAAGATATTTGAAGAACATGAGGTTGAACCTCATTTTTATGTACTTTCTCCTGCCAGGGAAAACCATTCCACAAGCTGGGAGACGAGAAGAGTTTTTCCCCTTCCCCTGTGACAGACTTTTTGAGTAAGAATGACTCTTTTTTTTTTTTTTTTTTGTAGCTGCCCAAGTTTAGCTCCAGTTTGGCTTCAGAGTAATTTTATTTCTAAAATTCTTAAATGGTAAATGCCTTTAAAATTCAAGCAGTACACCTGCAGATCTTCCTGTGTGCAAAAGTAGCCTTTGGAGCATCATGCTGTCTTTTCAATATTTACCAGTTGCTTTATAATCTGGCTAAAAAACGGGGTCCTACTTTACAATAACCTCTAAGAATAACTAACTATATTCCTGCAAAGTTCATTGGATTTATGTGGTTTTGCAGAACCACATTTGTGCATGAGACTACACATTTTTTTTGTCAATTAATACTCATTTTTTAAAGATTCAGATATACGATTGTATCCTCACATGTAATGGTATGTATATGCAATGGATTATTATTGAGAATTTAACTGGCTATAAGTAATTTAATAGTATCTAGACATTTTTGCTCCCTTTGTAGTTAACAGAGAGACATAGGAGCCTTTGGATACCCACTTTGGGAACTGATGGAATCTCTGACTGGAGAAAGAATTTTTCTCTCAGCTGTTAGAGGACATGAAGACAACTAAATTAGGATAGACATCTCTCTTCTGGATGACTAAAGGCCAGATGAGTCCCAATATAAGGATATAGTTCATTGGTCAAACAAAGACAGATTTGGTGATCATGGTATGATTCATGGCCAAAGGTGTGAACAGAAACAATTTCATTTATAAGATTAATTCCAAATTTACAAACCATATGAAGGGGACCTAAGCAACTTCTGGCCAGCATATCATTCAACTCTGTGCTACTTATTAGTATCTATGACCAGGCAATGATATAGTACCAAATAATTTCTTGAATATTTTGCCTCTGTCTCCAGATTCCTCCTGAAGCACCATGGAACGCTCCACATGCTGAAGAATGGGACAAAATGACCATGAAAGAGCTGATAAATAAGATTTGCTGGACCAAGTACCTAACTCTTTATTCACTTTGAAATCCAGCTGCAGAATGATAGCAGCTCTCTGGCAAATTCAGACCAAGTACAACTGGGGTACAGGCGGTGAGAGAGCAGGAGGCATTAGAGATGAGGCTGGTCCTTGTGATGAGCTGTTTTCAGGCAGTGGGTGGGTGCCTGTGTGGGATAAGGTGGTATGGCACAGCTTGGGTTGGCTGGCAGGTGAGATTAAAGATGCTGGGGATACCTGGGGTTTGCCTCAGGAGGCCCATGCACACTGGAGAGACAGCATGGGCTCTTCCCACCATGCTTTCACTTCACTCAGTTGGAGAGAGCGTGCTCACTCAGTTGGAGTATGTGTTTAGGAAAAGCAACATGTAAATAATATTCTGCATTTTAGGCATGAATAAAGGTCACTTGCAGGAAATGGAGGCAGAAGGACATGAGGCAGCTTCTACAACCCCACAACAGGCTAGGAGCTGAGGTGTGATGTCCTCTGACTCTCAGCAGTGTCCTCAGCAATTATGCTGTTTTACTCTAAAGTCCTCAGTCTCATGGCTACTGCAGCCAAGGCTGCCCTTCACCTTTGCATCATCCGACAGGTCTTTCTTGCTTGTGAGTAGCAAGTCCAACAAAGCATCAACCCTAGTTGGTAGGAAGAGGGCCCAAGGTGTTTTATCACCTAGAAAATGGCTAGAGTGTTTTATATGTCCATGAGGGGACTACACTGTACAAATAAAAAGAAGGAACAATGTTCACTATGAGGTAATGATAACTGGAAATAATCTTTATTTCCTTTTCTTTTTCAATTAATGATCTTTATAAGGCAAAGAGAAGTGTGATTCTATAATCACTTGTGTACCTGCTTGCTGTGCCAGCCCCTGTGCTACTGTGTAATGCTCTCTTTCCTTGTAATCAGCACCTTTTATTTGTGTGGCTGTGCTCTGTTTGCCCTTTCAGTTGGTCTGTGTGTTTGCACTCCTGACTAAAACTTTCATCTTGAATTTTATTTTTCTGGCTAAAATCTTGCTCCATCTCCATGTGATACAAGGTACAGCCTTATGGATTTTCTCTTGCTCTCTGAAGAATTGTAGTTCTCTTAACAATTAGTTTTATGAGCCATTTGCCTATAAACTCAGTTACTTTGAACTACTCTTGCAAATGCACTGTCTCTTTTCTAGTTTTTACCATTCCTCTTTGTCAGGAAGCTGGTGGGGTATAAGCAGAACTAGGTTTATAGTGATCTCTCCTGTAACATGCTTCTCTGCAAAACTGCTGCTACTGACAATGGGTTTGTGGCACTCCAGGTTTAATGGATGTGCTCACCTGAAGTACATTCAAAAATTCAGTAAAAAGCCATTTTAGATCTTCAAGCCAGATTTTTCTACACATAGTTAAAAAATGTAGTGCCCTAAACAGGAAAGCTCTTCTGCAGCATTTTTTCTATGACTTCGGTCAAGATTATATAAGATTTGTTTGTCATGTGTCACAGATCAGCATCTACTGGTCCTGGGGACTCCCTTCACATTTCTCAGGCCTGAGAACCTGCTACAGCTGTTTAGTGTCTTGGAGTTTTCAGGATTGTGACAAAGGGTTCTTGCATACAGGATGTTTTCATATCCTGGCTAATCAAATAGAGGTGACTGGGCCTCATACCCAGAGAAATGAGATTATACAAGTCTATAACTTACATGGTTTTGACCAGATAACTTGCAGAGTTTCTTCCTTTAGCAGATGATTATAAATTCACGTTGTTTTATGAATCTGCATCCAAGTCAAAGACCTTTCACCTTTGTAAAATTATCTCAGTTCTCTTTGCAATCTGTAGCTACAGATGAAAGAAATGTGAATAGACAGATCCTGTTTCCTGCTGCTGTAACTCTGTTTAGTTCAGAGGACTTGTGGTTGACAACTGACCTTCCCCTTTGTTAATGGCAATGACTGCCAGTTTGGTTTCTCTGGGTTATTTATCAGGTCTAATTTTTAAGTTTCAAAAAGGTCTGTGAAGCAGTGTTACATGGGAGATGAGGAATGTCTTGGTCATGTGACTAGTTTTGTCCTTTGGGACCCATCAGACCTTGGAAATGATGTGCTCAATGAGCTCCCTGTGGAGGAAAAATGCAGAAAAGTTTTACTAACTGGTCACCAAATGCATTCTCCTGCTGAGAAAAACATTTGTTCTGATGAAAGGAATAGCAGCTAGGAAACTATTTAAAGAAACAACTAAAGTGAAATCAGTGGGATTTCAAACAGAATGGGTAAATGCTTTGGAAGGGAGGGAAGTGCTGATTTAAACCTCTTGAAACAGTCTTGCTATGGACTAAAAAATGAGACAGATATAAATCACCCTGCTTTTTCTGAATTTGGGAAAGCAGCCCTTATCAAGAATAACAAAGCAGTCAGGAAGTCACATTTACTCACTGCCTGTTTCTACTTCTGTGTCTCATGCAGAGCTGTTAAAGAATTTGCCACCTTCTTTGTGAATGTCAATGTTACGTCTGAGCCTCATGAAGTCTCTGCTCTCTGGTTCCTGTGGTATGTGAGGCAGTGTGGGGGCACAGCCAGGATTTTCTCTATCACCAATGGGGGCCAGGTACAAAATGTCTTGTGTTCTTCCTCCTCTTTTGAAACCATAAAGAGCAAAGCCCTGCAATTAATGAAAAGAGGGTGAAGCACCAAGTGCATGTAGCACTGGAGACATGTTCTTGTGGGGTGGAATAGCTTTCTCAACTAACTCTGCACAATGGGGAATTTTATTGGCTAGACTTTGGGATAATTTGAGACAATTTAATGAACTGTTTTCTCCTCTATTCACTTCAACACAGTCCTCTTCTTGCTGTTTTGTTGCTTTTTTTTGCCAATTTGTTTTCTATGGGTTACTTAGCACATTTGAATGTTTTCAAGAGTTCAAAGTAGGTGTATTTCAGAGTGAAATACATTTTTTTGGCATTCAAGGCTCTAATAAGTTGGAAGTAAACAGCAAAAGGCCCTTCATTCTTGGGACAGTTCATATGGCAGCATGTTTTATGAGCTGCTTCAGGCTGTTTCTTGCCTTGATTGTGACAGGTTCCTGGTAGCCTACAGAACATCACGATTTTCATATAATTGTTCTGGATGAAGTTTTAGAAAAGGGGAGAGGGGGCTGTCAAAGTAATTTGGCTGTATTATGTTGGCACCATTTACTAGCCTTCTACCTTAGTTAATGCAGCCTCAGAAAGCATGCACAGCATTTCACAAGCTGTCAAAAGCAAAAGTGGGGAGAGTACCAAACCCTTCCTAATGTACTAGGATAGGGAGACATTAAGAGAAGTTCCTTGGAGAGATGCAAAGTTTCCATCAGCATCTGTGCATTGGGATGAAAACAGACAACCATGTGTCAGGAAGGATGTAAATAGAACTAATTCTGCCCTGAGCTAGGAGCAAGACCTAAGAGCCTTCCTCCTCAGATGCCCCTCAGCCACATTTGCAGTCCCACATCAGCAATGGCTAGATGTTGCAGCAAGAATTAAAAATAAAATTAATCCCAAGATAGTAGTAGCTAAACAAGACGTGGAGAGGGGAAAGCTATCCTGGGAAGAGCACTTCCTTTTCTTTGTGCCTGGATGGGACAAGCGGTTTTGGCTTCAAACCATCCTTCCCTCCCCCCAGTCAAAATCTGTTGAGCAAAACCACTAAGGATTTCTGACTTAGTGGCCATGATGAGTATTATAAAACTTCTTCAGGCAGCCATTTCAGTCTTTTCAGCACAAGACTTTCCTCCCTGCCAGTACCAGCATCTTATATGTAAAAGTGAGCTGCTTGATACAGCACTGGCAGCTGGTAGATGAAAGAGGGTTAGTGCTTCCCCTGAGCCTCTGCACAGACATTGCGAGGAAGCACATATCACAGATGGTGCTTTTTTTCCAGACAGCAATGTCTTTTTGTCTTCCTAGGAACAGATAAAGCACACTGCCTTCTGCACTTGAGGCCAGACCCAGTTAAGGATCTGTTACTTCTGGGCTGGTGCAGGCTTTTTCTGTACAGATGCAAGTTGATGTCTTTGTCACACATGAAGGTTTTGGTAGCACAGTTATAGGTGAAATACTCAAAACCTCTTTTTAATGAAGTGATATGATTATACTAGCTAGAATACGAGAATTATATGTGTATGTTCTGGAGGCTTCAAGAATCTTTAAGCCAGCTGGTTGAGGAAGCCATTGCAAGAGGGATTTAGACATCTATCCCCACCAAGGCTCAGGTTTATACACTCCCTCTTCTGAAAGTCTGGGCCTCTTTATTCACCCTTAGGACTTGCAGATTTCGCCTGGAGTTTCTTGATTAAGAGCCAAAGTCCTATTCAATGTCATTCTGATTAATGCTGATGATTTTTTGTTTGTGTTTCTTTTCTGTTTGTTTTGTTAGGAGAGGAAGTTTAAAGGAGGTTCTGGTCAGATATCAGAGAAAATAATGGAACGCCTCAAAGGCAGAGTTAAACTGGAGAGACCTGTGGTCCGTATTGATCAGACAGGTGATAATGTCATTGTGGAGACTTTAAACCATGAGATATATGAGGTAATTTGATCAGAGTAAAAGAGTATGCATTTAAGGGGGAATACATCTGCTGTTGCTCTTAGCTAGATGTAATCAGGAAGTACCCATTTGTGTGTGTCTATTTCTCAGACTATGTCGACTCTCTGTGAAGCCTGCTTTACAGATTTATTTATGACTGGGTCTCTTCTTGGTGTTCTGCTAGTTAGTTTCTGTCTTTACTCGGCCTTCTCTGCCTTAACTTTTCCTGTGATTGTATATTTTTACATTTTAGTTCTACATTGACACCATTTCAAAGAAAGGAAAAATAACATTTCTTTTAGTTAAAAATGACATTTCAAAAAAGACAAAAAAAACCAACCAAACAAAAAAACCCAACAAACCTTTCAAATGCCTTTAGTAAAATTTTGCCTCTGCACAGTGGTGCTGTGAAATGTTCAGTAAGTATATGATTATCTGCAGTGGCACCCACGGGGCAGCAGCTCCCTTCTGTAGGGAGAGCCCAGCCTGCTGTGGGAGGTTGTGCAGGACCATCACAGTCTACCAGACTCCAGTCACACCAGTGACAGTAGTTGGAAGATATTTAGAGAAGTTTAGCAGCAAGGGAAGAGGCTGCATGGCAGAGAAGCCAGTCTATGGATGTCCTGCATGAGGGATTGCGCCCTGCAGGGCAAGCTCAGTGAGAGGCAGCACCTTGCCTGTACTGATTGTGTTTTATGTTTCAGGGCAAGTATGTGATCAGTGCTATCCCTCCAATCCTGACAATGAAGATTCATTTCAAACCAGAACTGCCACCGAAGAGAAACCAGTTAATTACACGTCTGCCTATGGGGTGTGTCATAAAATGCATGGTGTACTACAGGGAAGCCTTCTGGGAGAGGAAGGGTATGTGGGGAAAGTGAAGGACTTGGGAGCCCCATGCTACGTGAATTTTGAAGCTCTGCTGTCTGTCAGGGAATAATTCCAAGCAAGGGGTTAAATGTGCGAAACCCCAAAACCAAGCACACAGAAAAGTGACAGGTAAAGCTCCATAGAAAGGAGAGCTCTTCCTCCAAGCCTGACCGCATGCCCTGTCCCAAAGATCAGTCCAGACTCAATATGATCCTGAATCTCACTGTTGCTAGCTGAGGAGGGATGACTGAGAGAACAAACAAGGTTTTCCTGGGAAGTGTTGCTGGAACCTGCACTGCACAGAAGCAGTGACCCTGCAGCAGGAGGTCCCTCCTTCTGCCTGCCAGGGACAGAATTAAGGCAGCCAAAGAGAATTTACAGCAGATGACAAGGAGGTCTTAAGGTGTAAGCAAGACCTTACCCTGGTTTTAATCCTCTGTTCTGCATACTTGATATCTCAGAGGACCGAGATAGCTTTTTGTTTAACCCAAGTTATTTTAATCATGTACTGCAACATCATGTGCTTCTCAGCTTTAACTGATACCATTTCCATAACTATTTGTAGGAGCTGATTAGTTTCCACTTCCCGTGTAGCAATACTACAGTTGCACTGGACGAGAATGTTTCTTTTCAAAAGAATATAATTTTGTACATTTCAGGGCATAAACCGGGCATTGAGATAAGAAAGAAATAAAGGGAGGTTTATCCATTGTTATATAGATGGGATTTTTTGTGTTTACATCTTAAACATGTAGTGATGTGATACTGGATTAGATGGCCCATGTTTCTGCTGCATTACTGTTAAAAGACACCATTGCTGACAGTTTTATCATCAACAAAATTAATACAGGATGTCATTTTGATCTTGCAGTGACCAGATGTAATTACACTGGGTTTTGTTGCTGCTGTTGTTGTTTTGGTCAGAGTTACTCATGGAATCAACCATCGTAGTTCTCGCTAGATCCATTTATTTTTAATGTTTATTGCCCACAACATAAAAGGCCAAAGGGACTTGCAACAATCCACAGAAAGTCCTTGCTAAGTAATAATGGAATTTAAATATGACTTCTATAAGTCTGTGTACAAAATTTCCCAGTCAGAGGGAAAAGAGGAGAGACTTACAAAAACAATTCAGTAATGTAGGTACTAGCGGTGATGGAGGAATTACTGTGGAATTTCTTTTATGGATATTTTTCCATGCTCATTTCTATCAGAAACTATGATCATCATCAAGTTTCTCTAACAATCGTTTTGTTTTCTTTCCCCACCTTAGGTTACTGTGGTTCCTTCATCATTGAGGATGAAGAGTCTCCAATTGGAATAACTATAGATGACACGAAACCTGATGGAACTGTTCCTGCCATTATGGGGTGAAATGCTTCTAGCTCATACTTAGAGATGTGTATTTCTTTTTGTATGAAGGAGACAAAGGAGGAGGATGAGGGGAAATGGCTGGGTTACATCAGTGGTGTCCACTCCCACCAGCTTCATAGTTGGAGGAGAGCACTTCTGACAAGCCCGTTGTGACTCTAGTCCATACAAGCTTTTAGGTGTGGCTTCTGCTACAACGAGTGTAATACAAAGGAGATGGTTGGGCAGGAGTTGCTGGATTCAGCTGTAGTTCATTTTAAGCATTCAGTTAATGTTTAGAGTGTTTTTAGCAATAAAACCCTTTCTTACCTACCTTTATGAGCCTGTATATGGCTTATGCTGGGCCTTGTATTTAGCACCTGGGCCAAAAGGAAAACGCCAAGAAATACTCATTTGCCTTTTCTCCTCATTGAGATGAGGCAGGACAGCACACATCAGCTGGTGGTTGAGCAGGGCAGCAGCTGTGCAGTGAAGATACCGTGATTCTGAAGAAACTGCCAAGTAAAAAAGATTGTAGTTTGGACAAACAGATGGGAAAATATGTAACAGCATTGACTAGTTTTTAAATAGGTTACGCTAGAATGAACAGTCTTTACAAATGTTTCCACTGTAATCTGAGGCGAGACTGCTAAAAAAAGGCCAATATAAATGTCAGACAACTACTTCAGTATCTGGCAAGGAAAGTTTGCCACTTCTACTGAACTGTACATGTTTATGGGCATGTTCAAGGCTTAAAAACTTCCATGACCTGAGAGCAATAAGCCTTAGCCAAACCTCACATGGGAAACAGTTTCCTGCTTTTCTCCTTGTGGATTTATGCAACTTTCTGAAAGAGTGCAGGGATATACTTCATCCCCTGGGTATCTCCAATAAGGTCAGATGAACTAATCACCAAATCTTTTTCCTTCAAGCTGAATAAATATTAATCCCAGTTCTTACAGTACTGGTCCATGACACTGTACTGTGCTTGTCAGAGCAGCAGGCTCACATCATTTATGAATACCAAATGACACAGGCAGTGGTATGGCCAGCTGTCTGTGAGACTTTTAAAGCTCAAGAAAACCCAGGGTCTCAGTCCTTTTGGATAAGACCTAGGTATAAGAGGGTACCTACTGCAGGCTAGTTTGCTGGACACTCTCATCTCTCTGACAGTTAGGGTATAACTTGGCTTTCACAGAGCAAAATTAGGCCAGTACTGTGAAAACACACTTGCAACCTGCAACTTTCTCACCTGCTAGCTGCGAGGCAGTCCTTTGTGCCTGCTCCTCTGGGAGTATATGTTCTTCCTTTCAGTTAGCTCCCCAGTGTACCCTGCACACGCCTTTCACCTGTGTGACCTCTAATTATTAAGTTATGAGGTATGATGAAAAAAATGTCAAGACCATTACATACCGATAAAGTGATTTGCCCATCTTTTTTTTTAGAGTTGTTTCAAGCAAGGGCTTGCAAATCAGCTGGAGTGTTGACACTGCATATTTATATGCCATATTTTTCTTTTCAGTTTTATCCTTACCAGAAAGGCTGTTAAACTGGCCCATCTCAGTAAGGAAGAGAGGTAAGGGTTCAGAAACTGTAAATAATTCAGAATAAGTCAGTCCTTTGGGATGCTTCCCCACAGGAATATGTGTGGATATGTGTGTGCATATGCATGTATACACATGCTCAGTGCCACTACCAATACTGGAAATGGGGGCAAAATTTGAGTTTTTAGCCGAGACACTAATGCTATTATCCATCCAGTTATGGATATTTCTGAGTTTCCAAGTCCTGCCCACTCTGGCATGTTACAGTTTATCAGCTCTGTGTCTTTATGTGAACTGAGAAGATTTTTCCAAAGACATTCTCAGACTGCATCCCCGCTGAGTGATGCTTCACCCCAGGAATACAGGGAGTGCTGAAGTGCCTAGTTTTGGGTGTCCTTCACATTTGGACATTTTAAACTTCTGTGTTTATGGTTCTCCATTAGTCTGTGAAATGAGCAAACAGTACTTTCTAAATGGGATTTCTGGTACACACATAAGTGGAAGAGGAGTTCTGCTTAGGGATATGAGTAGCGTTTTCCAGCTCGTGTTTTGTTCTCAGCTATAGTGAATCTGTAGAGATTTCATTATTTATATTGCTTTTCTTCTGTTCTTACACCAGTGAACATGAGAATGGATTGGCTCTGCATGCTAAAATAACTGTACAAAGATCTGTTTTTTCGGATCTCATTGTCAAATTCAACCTTCATTTCCCATTCCCTGAGTCCATTTTGGATGTCGCATTTAGACACTGGCATTTGAAATATGTATGCTTAGATCAGAACTCAAAATCAGATTTAAAAACAAAGCCAAACCCACCTCTTTGTCCAGTGTATTGCAATAAATGTGAATTTATTTTCTTTTATAAGAAGGGCAATAGCTGAGAGTGGTTTTTCCATCTTTTTTTTTTTTTTCCTGACTGATTTTCCTGTAGGAAGAAGAAGATCTGTGAGGCATACGCTAAGGCAATGGGGATGGAAGAGGCTTTACATGTAAGAAATGAATGCCTGTTTTCACCTCTGTTGTACAGTAATGTTGATTCTTTGTTCTGGAGGATGAAATCAAAATACCTGGTACCTAAAATGTGTACCTAAAATTGAATGTTGTGCCATACAGTCTGTACTCTGGAGGGGAGGGCAGCATCATCTAGTACAGGAAGAAAAGAACTGCCAGTCTCACTCTTCATAAGAAAAAAAAAGAGAAGGCAGTGCGTGGTTTTGTTTGTCCTATTATTTCCCCATGGGAAGCTAGTGCTTCTGTACAAGTGCAGAGATTGCTTTGTGTGGATGGGTAGCATTATCTGGATGACATGGTACTCCTTAGCCTGTTTTTTCCCTCTTCAAAGGAAAATTGGTTTTTATTTCCAGTTTCTCTGCCACTGTTTCACTCTCTAATGTTTGCTAATACTTACAGCCTGTGCATTATGAAGAAAAGAACTGGAGCATGGAGCAATATTCAGCGGGTTGTTACACAGCCTACTTCCCACCAGGCATAATGTATTCTTATGGAAGGTAAACCAGAGAATGCTTTGCTAATTTACATTTCTTAGCTTGTGTACAATGGTATATCTTATGCAATAAATTTATGGTATATGTACTATACTGGGGGAGCTCCAACCCTCTTTCCACTCCCCTACTCCTCAGCTAATAGGGAGCCTGCTATTGACTTTAGTAAGAGCAGAGTTTCTTGTGTGACTTTCAGGGAAACAAACACAGTCACAAAGAGACTTGGTAAAGCCAGGAAACCTTTCCCCACTAGGTTACTTACAGATTTGCAGTAGAACCCATTAAGGCTTTCTAACACCTTGCAACTTGGACTGATGAAGTCTCCATTGACTGTGTGGGTGGAATACCAGGGTCTGGTGAAGCCCAGTGAGTCACATCATGAGGGGAAGACACAAAACCCTTACATGAAAACTCATTCTCTCCTCCCGTCAAAGCCTCCCGTGCCTTCTTCATGCAGAATTGCTGTATTCCTAAAGGAATGTGTTAGATAAAACTGTTTAATAATTTAATAATAATGTGTGTGGAAGGCATAAACCATGTAATGCATCACAGTGACACAGAGTGAAGTCCTCAGCATGTCCATCATGGAGTCACACCCTGCCTCTGTGTCCAGACGGGAGTAGAAAGGAAGTCATCCCACTATCAGCCTCTGTTGTTGTAATTTATCTGAACACTTAGGTAGTGATGGGTGAGACCTCTAACCTGGGGAAGCTATTGTCAGACAGACAGGGAAAACCTACCTGGGGGTTAGATGGGAGCCCTTAGAGCAAGCACATCTCCTATGGGAAAGGTTAAAGGTTGTTAACTGTGTCTGGATTGACTGGGATTCTTGTGCAGCTTCAAATGGCTGAAGGGCTGGCTTGTATGACCCTGTGGGGTAAATACAACTCCCTGAATGCTGAGGTCTTCAGCTGCCTTTCCCTTTTGGCAGTACTTCCAGCCAAGCAAGTCCAGCCTTCAAACAGAAGCTGGTATTAGTGACCCATCACTGCAAAAACATTCACATCCCATTGTAATGGCAGGATAACAACAACACTGCTATGCAGAAGACATAAATCTGTGTCAGCTGCACTGCTTTTATGGTGGCTGTTAGGATTAGGCCTTATTCCAGCACTAAAATAAGGGTCATATTATTTTGCATGGAAAATGAGCACACAGATTTATGCCTTATATTCTCTCTCTCTCAGATCTTGAGTTTTGTGTACAGAAGCAAATAGGTGGTCCTGCAGGCACAGCTTATTGCACTGCACTCCCCAGCAGTTCTGGAGAACTGAAGTGGAGCACTCCATCAAAGCCCATAATTTGCTTTTAGAAGGATCATGGCCTTCCTGTTACTTGTCATCTGACATTCTCCTGGGTTTTTTTGAAGGATCATTCGCCAGCCCGTTGACAGAATCTACTTTGCTGGCACGGAGACAGCTACCCAGTGGAGTGGATACATGGAGGGGGCCGTACAGGCAGGAGAGAGAGCAGCCAGAGAGGTACAGACCATTGGTTTGCTTTCAACAGCTCTATTAAAAGGTTAAAAAGGATTAAGTAGAGCTTGGAGGGTCTGATTTCGTGCATCACACTCTAATTGTGCAGAGGCTCCTCGAATTGATGGGGAGGAACCCCAGAAAAGGATGTGAACCAAAGCTTTTTTTTAAAAAAAAAAGGAAAAAACAAACTCAAAACTTTGCTTAGTTTTTTATTGAATAAAGTGAAGCCAAGAATCTCACCTGAATCAGAAGATTATGCAGTGTGTTGCTGCACTGGTAACTTAAAATGAAGCTCATGCTGTGTACCTCATGTCTAGAGGAAAAATCCCTCCAACCTGATGCTGCCCTTAGATATACCAGCACAATTTCTAACAAATTAATCACTGTATGTTTTAAAAGTAATTTAAGTCATTACAATTGCTCACAGCTGTTTCCTGTGCAGCAATCTGGAAATCTGAGCATTGTTCTCATTTTTGATCCATCCCTTCTGCTTCTCCTTTCATGAGCGTACCATTAGCTCGGCTTTATGAATTCATAATGGTCAGCTCTGATAATGTCTAAATCTCCTCAGAATGACACACACTGGGCTGTGTTCCCAGTCACAGTGAAATCCCTTTACAACAGTCTGGAGGGAGGGGAAAAAAAACATTAAAGGTTATACAGTACAGTTAAAACTCCTGTATTGCAGAGTTGTTATTTAAGGGAAGATCAGCTCTTTGCTTCCATTTGACAGAACATCATATTCACCTTATAGTCCTCATCACCTGCTCTGTTTCAAGTCTTCTAATTTCTCTTTTCTTTTTTCCATGATTCAGAGCAGCAGTTACAAAGATAGTTAGCTGTCACTTCTGGAGACCGTCATTTGCCCCTGAGAACCACCATGACTGTTACAATCAGTTTATTCTCAAGAATAATCCTTGATGAGCTTTGTACTACCTGAATAGCCAAGAGATTGTAATTGTGTGCTTTGAAAGCCCATAGCTGTTGCTCACCTCTTTCTAGTTTGCGATCCAAGCAGCATCACTTCGTAACAGGAGTTGCATCCTGAGTGTGTGATTGCAACCTGACCTTCCTATTTCTCAAGCTATCATGTGAAAAAGCATTTTTGTTTGTACTTAGAAAAATATTTAAAATAATCATCTGGAGAAGTTGTAGTTTGTGTGGATTTCTGAGTGAAGTTCTGCTTTTTACAAATGACTTTGTGAAACTCTCCTTTTATCCTTAAAACACTGATTGACCACATGACCATCATATATTTACAAAAACTACCAAGGCTGCCTCCTTCTTCTCTCTTTGCTGATATAAACAGAGACATCACTATATATTTTCTGGTTCAAAGCACTTTCAGCTAGTCATAGTTATGTCTTTTATCAATGTCACCTTGCTCTGACTTGCTCTGCTTTTCCAAATCTGCAAGTAGTGTGGGTTTTAATTTTTTCTCATGTGCCACAATTCTTTTTTTTTTTTTCTTTGTCCTTCTAGATATTGTACAGTATGGGCAGGATCTCAGAGAATGAAATTTGGATGTCAGAGCCAGAGTCAAAGGTAAGCCAGACTTTCTCATTGTCACCCTGTCGAATGCACACCCCTTGGTCAGGCTATGATCCCTGTTTCAGCAGTTCCTATGGAGCTTGCCCCTGAGTGAGGCTTTGTTTACCTCACATGCTGATGGTATTGATTTTTTTGACTCATCCGAGGAATATTGTTACCCCTGTCTGAAGAGTGGATGGCCAAGAGCCAGGGACAAAGATCTCAGAGCCTGGGGGACTGCAAAATGCAGGAAATCATCCTTGTTCTGTGCAGTCCCAGGCTCAATATAACCTTCTTCCAGTTACAAGTAACTCTCCCTTCACTGTCCTGTGGCTGTTTGGGGTGACAGAAAATACATGTTTCACAGCCCTCACTCTCCTTTCCACCTCCAGTCTGGTCCTTGGGAAAACCTGTGATCTCCCTAGCCTAGTGGGGGTCATTTACTGCCTCGCCACTCAGACGGTGAGGGAGACCCTGCAGTGGTACCGTCTCCTCTCTCCCCCAGGATGTTCCAGCTCGACCATTCACCACCACCTTCTGGGAGAGGAACTTGCCATCTGTGCCAGGACTGCTGTGCCTGCTTAGCTCTACTGTGTGCCTCACTTCTGTGGCTGCTGCAGGGTTCTTTGCCTGTAAAAAGGGACTACTAATTCGAAACTAGTGGGGACCACATGTCCAGTGGAAGCTTCATACTCCCTCTTCTTCCCTTTAACCAAATGAGTGTTATTTTTGGAGAGAAGTGGCATGGACATCCGGAAAGGGCAAAAGTTGTTCTTCTTGTGATTTTTCTTTTTAGTACCATAATTAATGCATCAAATCTACTGCAGTTGTTACTAGCTAAACAGAAGTAAATCAACTGTGGGGGCATTTTTCAAATTTGCCTTTTCCTTTCCCACTTATTCTGATTGGACATGATAATATCAATGGTATATTCCTAATACAGGCAAGGCAAAATGCAAATCACACCTTTCCCAAAAGGCTAATTGGTCTTGGAGAATGCATTTGTTTCCGCTCGCCACTTTATTTTTTACCACAGGAGATAAGAAATGCCTTTATGTATTCACCTCAGTTATCAGCTCAGAATATCCGAGGTTATTCCCATAACGTCTCCACTGCACAGAAGAGATTAGCATGCCAATCAGACATAGAATTGCCAAATTAATTTTCAAATGCATTTGATTAATTATTAATCATCGCAACGTGAAACTTAATCACAAGCTGGATGAAAAGAGGTAATTAGCATGAAGCAGCTCACTAAATGGTGAGAGAGGAAGCAAAAGTGAACTTTATTCTGCCTGCTACCGAGCAGACATCTGCACTTATCTGTTCTGCAGGGTGCCTGTGCTGGTGCAGCACAGCCACGACACAGCTCTTCATTACTACTTGGACCAAGAGCATTCGATCCAGCCCAGCCATTTGCTGTTAAAGCAGTGTGAAATGAATTTGGGAAGTTAAACCCCTCTGACTTGCAGCAGGTGCTAGCTGTTCTTTTCCAAATGGCAGCAGCTTCCTGGCTCCCTGTCAATTTGCTGCCCCTCTTTTTGCTCATAATCTGTACTGCCTTCCTCCAATAAGGAGAAATATATTTGAGGCTTGAATTTCTGCCTTGTAAATTACAGTAATTGGATGCATCTTCCTGTTCCACTCTTACTATGTTCATGACACTTAAAATAATCATCTTAGTGTTTAACTGAAGTCTGGAATATATGTTTCACAACATACTGTCATTATGCAGTCTTTTGGCCATGAAATGTGAGCATTGTATGTGTCCATGAACTCAACTGTCCTTCAACATGGGTGAAATGTGCCTTTCAATAGTCCTGAAACCTCAATAAGAGGAGCTCTTCTATAAACTTTTCTTCAGATCCTTTCTCATGTCGTTTTTTGTGAGTTTGTGGAAGATGGTGTTTCTCTAGTGTATTAAATCACTAGGCATATCACATGCAGTAGCCACCAAATCCTTGCTCTGTTCAGTATGACCTATACACTAACAGAAATACCCACCTACTCAGGCTGACTTTAACTCCTGGTCATTGCTTCAATCACATTCCTGTGTCATCTCACATTTTTTGTACAAAACCCTTGTAGACACTCTAAGTGCAGACCAATCTCAGCCTAGATGCTGGTGGGCTCCAAACCAGAAGCTATTTCCAGAGGGAAGGGGTGCTTCAGGCAGTGCCTTGCCATCAAATGTGAGCAAGTGCTCACAGTGCCAAGCACCTCACAGGAAGGTTTGTACAGGCAGTATATATCTCCTGAGCTACTTCATTTATTGTTTGTAGCCATTCTGTGTGAGAATCAGCCAGCCACGACCAGTTTCTCTAGGGATATAAAAAAAGATTATTTATAAGAATACATTTGAGCTTCAGCTTTCCCATCTACCTTGAACTTAACATGTGCACTTCAAATTACCCTCACTGGAAAGGAGAGAATAGTCTCAGTAGGAAGCAGCAATGTTAGATTTTGAACACACTAAACTGTAGTATTAAATTCTTGTTTAAAGGATTTTTGACAAGTCATTTGACAGGTTGGTTTAGCATCCACCTCAGGAACATTTTCAAGGCGGGGGAAAGTGACTAACATGATTTGCTGTTTGACTCAAGGGCTCCCTGCTGAATACGTTTTCCCCAGCTTCAGCCGTTATGGAGCAGAGATTCCTATGCACTAGGACTACCCCATGCATGCAGCCTGGCACAGCCACAGTGCTTGCCTGAGGGCTCGGGGAGGTAGCTCAGGCATTGCTTCTGACAAGCTTTTTGTGGCATGAAATGGTTCTGCATTACTACACACTTCCTCAAGGGGAATATTTCCAGCACCTGAAAAATGCTGTCCATATCTGTTCAAAAACATTCATTACACGTATTTGTGGCAATTAGAGCCATTCCCTTTTGTGCTGACTTTAAACTTGACACCTGAATTTCACAGCTTTTGTGTGCACATGCAAAAGAGATCCCAATTCATCTGGAATACAGCCATTAGCCAACACCATCCAAATTTGCTTTTCACCTTATCCATGCACATTTCTATTGCAATTTGTTTCTGGTTTGAAGTGCAAGTTCAGTTTTACTGAACTAATCTCAACCTGTTAAACAGGGCCAGGTACAGTGTTCCACACTTTGCAGGGAAAAACTGCATCTCACTACTGTGGGAGTGGTAAACAGCAAATGAACTGAAAGAGGTTGATTAAAATTGGCATTTCTGAAACTCCTGCAGTTCCCAGGCACCATGCTGCTGCAGAGAAAGGGCAGTGTTTGTTAGAGATTACAGACCGGTTTGCATCTTGCTTTAATGCCCTTCCTGACAATCAGAACAATTTCCCTGTTTAAACATTAAACATTTAGCTTAAATATTAAACAGCCAGACATCTTTCTTAAACCAATTTTGAAACAGAATAGGGCTCAGTTTATCACCACTGACAACTCTCAAAGCAACCTGCTGCTGTTATTAAAACCATGAGACAGAAGTGCCATGAAAACACCCACCTTTTTCTGCTGGAGTCTTCACCCGAGCTGTGGAGTAGGAAAGCCTTTGGTAACCAGACCAGAGCAAGCGCTGGCAGAAGGAGCAGCAGAAGGGAAAGAGAAAAAAACCCCTTAGAATAATGCTCCTTACTAACAGTGAATAAGAAGCACCATGGATCAGATAGATCAGGTGATCTGAAGTAATCAAGCAGAGATGATGCATGTGAGAGAACCTGCCTCCCTTTTAATTAAATTGCTGGTTTTGCCTAGAGATACCACAGCATCGTGCCCAAGCCCCTCACAGCATGTCACATCATCAGCCTTTCCACAGAGAGCCACAGAAATTGGCACTGGTGATGGAAAAAGACTCCTGTGACACTCTCATGCTTCTCACCTCCTTTCTGCTCCTCTCTCCTTGTCTGTAGCTCCTGCCTGTGCAGGGCAGCACAGCTGCCTCCACCCTGCCATCAAGAAACCTCATGGGGATGGGGACCTTGAAACAGGATGGGCTGCTGGGCCACCAGGAGCTGGACAGGCGGGAGGTACAGGAGAAGAGACACTGGCTGACTTTTCACACCAACCTCCCAGTGAGGCTTTCTTTCACTCATGGCTTGCCTGTCATGCAACCTCCAAAATTCTCAGTGTGGGAACTGACAACTCAAACCCCTCTGGTTAGAAACTCACCATGAGAAGTCTAGGAAAGGGCCACTGTCATGACAACAAAGTGCTGGGTTGCAGGCACTGCATGCTTCGGTGCATTGGACATGATCCACCCCTAGGTAAGGCAGCATCCCTCCAGCCATGCTCATTGTGCAGGTCAAGGAGGTCTGACCAGATTCACCTAGGGTGCTAAAGGTACATCCAGCCTCAAAATCTGTTCTGGGGAATCTCGTCATCGCAGTCTGGGTGTGGTCTCTTTGACAGTTGTTCACCAGCAGAACTTTAGAGTCCACATTTGATCCAGCCCCTGGTTTTGCCTTTGTCTCTTTTCCCAGGATCAAACATACTCCCAACCACTGACACAAATTAGTAGTATATATTGGAATAAAAATACCGCCTGGGGGATGTGCCAACGCTGCACAGTCTGTTGGGCTGTAATGTGCAGATTTCCTGTCAGTTGGTTCCCATGTCCCATTGACCAGGTTCTGCCTGACAGTAAGGGCTTTCCCCAGACAGAAAACACCCTGAGAACAAGCTGGGGACTGGTCTTATGTTCTCTGCACAGAGCTCACGGTTCCTGAGAGTAGCATTAAGAAACACAAAAATAGACGAATCCAGAAAGTCATCTTCTGTGGAAACATGATTTTAGACAGTTCTCTTCTTTTCCTTCTGTGCTGTTTCTCTTCCATCAATCTGTTGGAAACAAACAATTTTGCATTGTAAATGTTGCCTGTGACAGTTGCTTTTCACACACACACACAGAAAGCAAATTTCACCTTGGTGAAAATCCAGAAGGGGAAATTAAATGTGCTCTTTGTTGCTGAACTGTAATTTTTTCATTTCTCCTTCAGCTCCTACACTTGGCAGTCAATGCTTCGAGCTCCAGCTGCAGTTCCTGTTTTGCTCTTTACTTGTAGCACTTGGCTTCCTAGTTTCTGTACCCTATTTCTTTCTCTCTTCGGGTGTTTTTGGCCTCATCTTACATAGCAGAGACACAATAACCCAGAACACATGAAAGCAGCAAGGAAAAGTTTCACAAGTGAGAGCACATTACTTATGAGAGAGAAGGGAAGCAGAGGGGTGCTGTCAGCTTGCTGGCTGCCAGAGGTCAGCAGCACCTTCAGCCTGCCTGTCTCCTCATCCATGGGTCCTGGGAGATGTGATGACCTATAAGCATGAATGTATCAGAGCGGGGCGGGGGGGAGGAGGTGTGAGTTTGTACTGCATATGACCTTACCAAGCACAAGACAATATAAGACAGATGTCCTTTGCCACCTCTGTCTTCCCACAGTTACTCTTTTTCTTACAAAATATAACTGTGAGCTCTGCTGCCACTCATGGTACAAGAAGACAGCTTCCACTCAAGATGGGATTGGAAAATGAAGCAAAAGACCTAATTACTGCTTTTTTTGGCATTTGGACTTTCATGGCCAGACCCTTCACTTGAAAACTCCTTGGATTATATTCTGAGCACTATCAGAGAGTCATAAGTCATAGAATGGTTTAGGTTGGAAGGGACATCAAGGCTGACATAGTTCCAACCTCCCTGCCATGAGCAGGGACACCTCCCACTAGACAAGGTTGCTCAAAGCCCCATCCAGCCTGGCCTTGAACATTTCCAGGGAGGGAGCATCCACAGCTACCCTGGGCAACCTGTTCTAGTGTCTCACCACCCTCCCAGTGAAGAATTTATTCTTTTTATCTAATCTAAAACTACTGTCTTTCTGTGACCCCCCCTTGTCCTATGACTAGACTCCCTGATAAAGTTTTTATTTTTATCAAAATGTTGTTTAAATCCAGATTATCCAGACAAATTACAAAAGGCAGAGCCTAGCCTTTGGGAGGGGACTAACGTGACTATACACCAGCTGCAGACAGCTGTGCTGAAGCACAGCCAGCAGCCAGCCTGCTTCACAGCAGCGTGGCACAGTGGGACTTGAGGCTGAAATAAAGGCTGCCATCTTCTGGCTATGTAATAGCAGGATTTTATCACCTCACAAAAAAGAAAAAAAAAAAGGTGGCAGAAGCTTAACACTGAGTTGCAGAAAGGTCTCAAGTGGGTATTTTTGCACTGGTGCTTACTATTCTTGTCAGGTATCCAAAATATTATGTCTGGAATGGAAACACCCTAAAGGAAATGGAAGTAAGTCCCCAACTTCAAGCCCCAGTTCTCACCCATCTCCAAGCTCCAGTTTGTGTGGGGGTTTTTGTCTGCTGGGGAGTTAACTAGTGGTGTGGCTCCTGTAAGAAGCTTCCAGAAGCTCCCCCAGCTGCAAGTCAGACCCACCTCTGACCAAGGCTGAACCAATCAGCACCTCTTCGATAACTTATTGGAACAGGGGAGAAATCTGTTGGGCTGGTTCTTTTAGTTTGTGGGTTTGTTTTTTTTGGATAGGAGTGGGACAGGAGAGATACAACCATGTAGACAAACATGAGGTCAGTGAGGAAAGAAATGAAGAGGCATGCTGGAGCAGCCATTCCTCTCTGGCCCAGGGTGAGATGACAGGCTGAGCCCCTGTGGCCCTTAGAGATCAATGGTGGCACAGAATCCCACCTGTGGCCCATGGAGGACACAACATTGGAGCAGGAGACTGCGCCTGAAGAAGGCTGTGACTCTGAGGGAAGCCTGTGCTGGAAGAGTTCATCACTGGGAGTATTACACAGCCCATGGAAGAGACCCATGCTGGTAGAAGTTCATGGAGGACTGTTTCCCATGGAAGGGATACCACATTGCAGCAGAGGAGAACCAAGAGGAGTATTCCACCTCAGGAGGAAGGAGTGGCAGAAACAACACAGGGCAAACTGACTGCAACAACTGTTTTCTGCCCCCCTGTGCCACTGGGTGGGGAGGAGGTAGCGGAGCTGAGTCCAAGAAGAGGAGAAGGGTGAGGGGAATGTGTTTTTAAGATCCAGTTGTATTTGAAATTGGTGGTGGTTATGTTGTTTAAATTAAATCAATTTTGTTTCCCTAAGTTGAGTCTGTGACAATAACTGGTGACTGTGCCCTCCTTGTCTTTTGTCTTGAGCCTTT